>JAAGEH010000327.1:2657192-2714856 GCA_011751065.1 Lasiurus cinereus | reverse complement strand
CCACACCCTCCTCCCCACACCCTCCACACCACACCCTCCTCCACGTGGCTGGGCGAGGTACACAGTCCTGCCCTGCAGAGCTCTGAGCTACGGGGAGGAGCTGCTGTCCTGCCCCAGGAGTGCACCGGGACTGGTGACCCACCTGGTGAAGAGCCAGGAGCCTGGGCCCCGAGAACTTACTTCCTAGCGCTTCCGGGCCCTGTGGCTCTGGGCGTGGTGATGGGTGGTGAGTTTCTCTGTCACCTGAGAGAACTCCAGAGCGAGATGAGGGACGTCACATGATCTGGAGAGAATTATGACAGATAGGTGGTACCCATGCTCGGAAGGCTTAGAGGCATGTTGGGAACGGGTTTCGTTCCCTCTGAGAGCTGGGGATGTGCACAAGCCCCCCACCCAGCATCCTTGTGGGAAAATGAGGAAATGTGTGCATGCCACATTTCATGAGTAGATTCACTACAGGACAATGATCTTAGGTCTGCCTTAATCATGTGTGTGAGTGCACATGTGTGCATGCATGTGTACACCAGTGTGGGGCTTATACATGCATGTGTGTTGTGTGTCTGGATATATGTGTGTGCGTGTATGTAAATTGTGTGACATGTACTAGAAGAAAGGTAAATGTTTGCACGTGTGCCTGTGTGCAAGTGTGCTGGCATGTACATGTGTGTATGTTATGCATGTGACTATATGTGTGCACATGTTTGTGTGGTCACATGGAAGAAAACACAGGTTGTCCTTATAGGAGGTGGTTAGCAGCTGTGCTCCAAGTGAGAGTCTGTGGGGTGAAGGGGGCACGGGTGGTGTGCTGACTCAGGCTGACAGTGATGGCGTTGCCTGTCTGCCTTCATGCCTGCGCAGCAAGGGCCATTCCTGGAGGCCCTTCCAGACTCTGAACCACGCAGCCCTTCTGTGTGGATGCTGCCTACACCTAATGGCAGGGGCATGCGTACGCCTGGCCCCTCCTCCCAAAGGACGATGGACACGGAGCTATGTGCCCGGAACTCATGCCTTCCCTGCATATTCCTTCCCAGCCCTCACAAGACACACAGTTCCATTGCACTCCTGTTGGACAGCATCCCAGCCTGGCTATGGCTTCTGTCACCCAGCCTAGTCCCTGGCCCCTGACCACTGGTGCCCCGAATGGGTGTGTGGGTCAGTGAGAGGGAGGGAGGCTAGTGTTCTCATTCAACCTGGCTTAGCCCCACTGAGCCCAAACCCTCCATGTTCTGCTTGAAGGGTCCAGGAGACAGGTCTGTGCAGTCCCCAGGTGAAAGTGCGTGCTGGTCTGTGGGGTTGGCAGCAGCACAGAGGCTCTGAGGAGGGAGTGAGTGTTACGCCTGTCCGCGGCTCCCATTCAGTGAGCGTGCTGGCGCTCACAGCAGATGAGGCCAGTGCTCAGGCTCTGTTGAGCAGAGCTCTCTCCATTCCAGGCCACACTTGGGCCTGGCACCCCACTACAGTGTCAGGTGTCTTGGGGTTCTGTTCTCTAACCAGAGGGACTGATGGGTAATTACCCAAATGTGAAAAATACGTTCATTTGTTCCCAAGACAATGGAGAGGACCAAAGATGGGGGAGGTGATGGCAGGCTCATCTGGCCATGAAGGTCCTTACACCCCCAGTGGACACAGCTGCACACAACAGGAGGCTCCTCGCCATCCCATGACTGCTACACACCCTTCATTATGATTTTCCTTTCCAAACTGACAAGGGCTTCATCCCAAACATCTTCCACAGAATCACAGTCACAGACTTCGTGACAGCTTCATCCTGACAAAATGGGGCATTTTGTCTGCAGTGTGAGCAGGGCAGGTGGATGTGAGGTATGAGCCGGGCACTGGGTCATGGTGTGAGCCAGATGCTGGGTCTGAGGTATGAGCCGGGTTCTGGGTCATGGTGTTGAGCCAGGTTCTGGGTCAGGGTGTGAACCAGGTGCTGGGTCTAAGGAGTGAGCCGAGTGCTGAGTCTGTGGTGTGAACCGGGCACAGGGTCATGGTGTGAGCTGGGTTCTGGGTCATGGTGTGATCTGGATGCTGGGTCATGGTGTGAGACATGCTGGGTTTGAGGTGTAAACTGGGTGCTGGGTCTGCAGTGTGAGCCGGGGCACCTGGTTTCTGGTCCTGGACTCACTGCAGCAGCACTCACCATCCTCTTGCTGATGTGGGGGCCTCGTTCTCAGAAAGCCCTTCTTGTCCTGCATCAGAGGCAAACTAGGGAGGATCTGCCAAAGCTGAGTTATGAGGGAGGAGTGAAGTGGCCCGCCTGCCCCCAGGAGGGCCTATCATTGGCCTTGCTCCCAGTAAGCACGTCATAAACCCTGTCATTTTGTTATAAAATAAGACCTCGCTCTTGGTAGCCACGTCCACATTGTTTCTCCCAGCACATCTGTGGGTCTCCTGGGACAGCACCTCTGCTTGGAGCAGGGAGTGGGGGATGCCGGTTCTCAGGTCTCCCTCTTGAGGCTCATGCTCAGCGTGGTGCTGGGACTGGGCGTAGCGCAGGGAGAGCACTGCCATGTCTAACAGACAGGCCCTGAGTTAACCCTGTGCTTCTTCTTCTTCCCAACAGTCAGCAACAAGGACAAACTGGAAAAATCGTTGGGACTGAGAATTCTTCAAGCCGGAGTGGGGTTGGTGAGTGGCTGAGGGCTGCCCTAAGACATGTCAGTGCATGGCGTGCTGTCTGCGTGGCGGCCTGCGTCACGGCCAATGTGGAGTCCAGTAATGTCGTGTGGTTGGGGTGGCTGACTGGTGTGAGCTGGGTGCTGGGTCATTGTGTGAGCCCAGTAGCCATCTGATGATTAAGATGCCAGTGCCAGTGACGGATAATGTGACTGTTTTGCTGGCCTTTGAGGAAAAGCAGTCATGAGTAAGAAAAACAGTGAAACCATCAGAACACACATACTTCCTCATTTCATTAATTGTTAAATGTGTGCACATGAGTGGGCTGGGGGAGTTACCCTTCCCTCAGGGACTCGGTGGGTGTACTGGTATCTTAGTTATTTTAGGGCGTGTTTGAGGGGAGGTGATAAAGGAAAGGATGCTTCCACAATAAGAAGCAAGGCTTGCAGCTTCCGGGCCGGGCATGGCTCCATTGGTACTGGAAGGTGGCACTTGACGTGACACTCGGTCAACAAGTGCAGCTGCAGGCTCTTGCCTCCCGAAGCCTGCGGGGCACATCCTGGTCCCTAGGCAACTGAAGGAACTGCAGGCAGAACAGCACTGCTCCCTCTAGGAGGGGTGCTGCCACTCTGAGTCTGCAGTGGACCAAACCAGCCTTTGCTGTAGCCATAGAAACTAGATTTCACGGTCTGGCCTTCTTGGACACTTGACCATCAGGAGGCGGCCACGAGGGCTCCTTGCTGATGGCTGGGACCTGCTGCTTTCTTGGGGGAAATGTTCCTGCAGCTGCGAGTCCTGCTCCCACACGAGAGCCAGTCTGACAGGCTGTTTTCACAACCAGTGGCTCCACACTGACAGGGAGCAAGTGTGCAGAGCCTGCGGCTTTTGCTCCTGGGACACAGCTCAGGGTGCACACGAGACTGAGAACCTATTAGAGGATGTAGGAGAGCTGGGGCCCCAAGACTGCCTGTGCCCACCAGAGGGCAGTTTCCACAGCACACACGTTCCTGGTATCCAGGGTGGGGTGAAAGCCACAGGTGTAAAGAGAAAGCTGCAGCTGAGAGCCTTGCCCTGCCTGGAGTGTCTCGCCGAGCAGCAGGTTAGAAAGTGTGTCTGTGGATGGTAGGCTGGCTCTGCCAGAAAAGGGCAGGATGCCACCTGAACCGGAGGTGGGGGAGGGGTAAGGAAGAGAGGGGAGGCTCTTCTGGCTTGAAAGGGCTCTCCTGCTTCTCAGGAGCTCGAGGGAGGGTGTGACAATGGGGTCAGCACTGACTGCTCGCTCTGGCCAGCTCTGCTTCCACAGGTACCCCAGGCTCACTGCTTCCTGTCACAGGGCTCCACACTGGTATCAGTGACAGCTGAGCCACAGGGCAGGCCTGTCGCTAAACTGGCTTGGGAGAAGCTGCCTTCCCTACTGCGGGTGAGGCACCAGGGTCGGGAAGTGATAGCCATGGACTTGATGGTTTGGGTACTTGGCTTTATCTTTTCAGTCATTTAACCTGCTGGACCCGCCTCAGGTGGCCCTTCGCCCTTGTCGTCAACAGAGTCTGTGCCTCGCCTGCCTCGGTCGTTGGCTATCTAGGAGGGCAGTCTCTCTAGGAGCTTCTGAATCATTTCCCTTGAACCTCTGGGACCCTAATATTTCCACGGACCCATTTCTGTGGTGATGGGAAGTCTCTGACTCATTCAGGCAAGAGACCCTGGACCTGGACCCACAGATGGCACAGGCCTGGGTTCTGCCTCCCTCTGCCCCCCAGGCAGTGGTGGCTGGAGGCCAGTCCCCACTCTCAGGAGGTGGGGCAGTGCCGAGGGTTCCAGCCTCCCCACTTTTATCCTCCAAAGGACTCCACCGGGGTCCACCTCGTTCTGTCACATTCTCTCTCCTGCATCCTCCATGTGCCATTTTTCTGTTTGCTCCTAAGCCATGTAAATGCGTCCTGGGCTCCCATCTTGTGACATAAAATCCCTGCCCCCGCCCCAGACTGCCCGTGGCCCCCAGAAGTTCTTTCCCTTTGTGCAAGGCAATACTCCTCAACAGCTGTGTCTACATCTCCCGTCCCCTCAGTGCCCCGTCTCCACGGCTTTGAAGCCTCTGCTGTAGGCAAGATCAGTGACCGCATTGTCGCCAGGACCTATGGGCGCTTTGTCCTCTCAGCAGCTTTCCCTGCTAGCCCCCTTCCTGAGTCCTGGCTGTGCTAAGTGTGCCCCCTCAGACTTCGCCAACCCCTCCCTGTGTGACTTCTGTGCCCCTGACACTCCGGCACGGACCTCCCCTCCTCTGCCTGGCTCTCCGGAGGCCTCGCCCAGGCCTGGCTTTCTGTGTTAGCCATGTGGGGATGACCCCAGGTTTGTCTGTTTGCTCTGCCTACCACAGCCCATCTGCCTGTGTGCCTATCTTGGACATGGAATGCGGTTGGAGACGTGTTGTCCCGGAACTGGATTCACCGGGCTCAGGGGCACTTGAACTGCATGCAGACACTTTGTGACAATGACTAACTCCTGAGGGAATAGCCCTCTGCCCCTTCTGATGTCCTCCCTCCTCGGCCAGTGAGGGGTGGCTTGCTGTGGGGCATGGGCCCAGGCAGGGCCCAGGCAGGAGCAGAGCCACCCTCTGCCCCATGCTTCCATTCCTGTCTGAGCTCTGCTCCTCAGTCCCTATGTTACCAGAGGCCTGGCCTTGCCACCCCTGGGAGCTGAGCATGGCAGCCCCAGACCTTCACATCACCTGCTGACTGATCTCTGGCTGTGGCCCACCCACCTTCAGGCTCCCTGAGCCCCATGTCCTCAGCAGCTGCGAGGTGGATCTTGGATCCCCAAGTCCTCAGAGACCAGGGCCTCACACCCTGTGCCTCCCTTGGGGCAGGCCCCATTCCAGAAGGTGTGTTGGTCGCACGAGACCACAAACAATGGCTCTATAGCTGGAACCCGCCTGGTTTGGTCTTTGTCTGGGGACCTTCCGGCCCTGAAGTCACCCCCCAGAGGGAAAGGGGTGCTGGATCTTTGGGGTAGATGCTGGATAGTGAAAATGAGAGTAGGAGGGTGCTGAGAAACCGTTTAAAGCTAACGACATCTCCTCCTCTAACACAGTCGCCTCCTGTGATCTTGGCCATGTGAGCTCTGACTCTTTGAGATGCGCTTGGTATGAGCATCTCTGCTGACTTCAGCGCCAGGGCCTGAGCCCCATCAGCTGCTAGAAACCTCCCAGCACTGGTGACCTGTCCCATGGCTCACAGTTCACATGTGGACAGAGCCGAATCTGAGCCTTTGATGCCAAACGGAAACATCTCCAAACAAGACTGAAAGGCGAAGAGAAGGTTATAGGCCTTGCCTTGCTCCTAACAGATCGTGGCACTTTGACAAGTTTCCAAACCTAATTTCTGACATCTGGAGAGTGTCCACTTTTCCTAAATTAATACCATCATCCTGTCCTCCAAAGGAAAATTGTGATATTACCAAGAAAATCTCACTGTTGAAAAGGAAACATAGGTGGGTGGAGCAGGCCCGTGAGCCCAGCTTCCGAAGTGAGTCCAAATGAGGAGTCACTTTCTTTTTTTCTTTTTTTTATATTTTATTGATTTTTTACAGAGAGGAAGGGAGAGAAATAGAAAGTCAGAAACATCAATGAGAGAGAGACAGCCTCCTGCACACCCCACAATGGAGATGTGCCCACAAGCAAGGTACATGTCCCAGACCAGAATCGAACCTGGGACCTTTCAGTCTGCAAGCAGACGCTCTATCCACTGAGCCAAACCGGTCTTGGCAGGAGTCACTTTCTAAGGTCTCAGTGTGGTGACTGCCCGCTCCCCTCCTCCCCCCGGCCCCCAGGGCTGTCCCCCACTGTTTGTAGGAGGGGCTGAGGGGGAGTGGTGCCACTCCAGGCTCCACATGAGGATGCAGCAGCACTAGCCTGGCCCCCTCCCTGTCTTCCCAGGGCAGGGCGGGGCGGGGTGATGCGGTGCGATTCGAGGAGGAAGGGACACTGTCCTGAGCCCTGGGGTCCCTGCAGGTCTGGAAGGTAAGGAGAAAGGGGCGCGCTTGCTGGCAGGCCTGTGTGGCAGGAGCGAGAGGACACAGCAGTGCCGAATGTTTGTGCTGGGTCTGGGGAGCAGGCGGCCTTTGGGGTGACAGGTCCGGCTAATCTCAGGGTGGAAGACAAGGCAGCCTCCCCTCTCTGGGTGTGGGAGGTCCCCTCTCCCACTAGGGTCTCCTGTGGCCTCGGAGAGAAGAGGGTATCAGAGACCTCTTCCTCTGGCTTCCTCTCATTCCTCAGCAGCAGCACCATGGCACTGGGGCCAGTCCTCAACTGCGGGTGTCATGGTAGACGTGGTTTTCAGTTCTTCTTCTACCCGGGGTCTGAGGGTGTCATGAACCCCACTGCCATGGATGCCTCCCCTCCCCCCATGCCTGGTTTGTGCTTCTGGCCCCCCCGGGAAATCTTGTTAAAGACTTAGTGGCTGAGAACCTGTTGATCCCCAAGTTCCTAAAATGTCTGATCTGTGCTCACATGCTACCCTCAGGTCTGTGTGAATCTGTCATGTGATGTGAGTGGTGGTGGGCAGTGTGGCTCCTGCCACGGTCACCATGGAAATGATGGGCGGGTGCATATCCCTAGTGGATGCCTGTACACAGTTCCATTTCCTCCCAGTCCCACCTGGTCTTCTCCTGTCTGTTGAAAGATGCCGAGAGTTTAAGTAGCTGCTGTCAAAATTGGAATCCATTGTTTAGCACTTTGCTGAGAAGAACATGAGTTTAACACAGGCGTGGGCCCGGTTGGTACACAAGGAGTGTGGGCAGGGATGGCCCCAGTAGGTGACCCGAGTCCCAGGGCTTTGTCCACGTGTGAAGGAACACCAGGCCAAGGGCCCCTGAGAAACAGGCAGGAGGGGCTCTGTCAGGCTGAGCGTCTGGAATGGGGCGGCCCTCCTGCGACCTGCTGAGTAGAAACTATAGATGAAGCAATGCTGTCGGCTGGGCCTGCAGGTGCCTGAGGCCAGGAGGACAGTGGGATGGGAACTCCCCATGAAGTTGGCTAGGACAGGAAGCCCCGCACAGATAGTGCTGGTGGCTGGCAACCTGCCCAGCCTCGGGGCTTCCATGGTGACAGTTGGGATTTCTGTAATGAAGATCCACTTTTTTTTTTAATATATTTTATTGATTTTTTACAGAGAGGAAGGGAGAGGAATAGAGAGTTAGAAACATCGATGGGAGAGAAACATCAATCAGCTGCCTCCTGCACGCCCCCTACTGGGGATGAGCTCGCAACCAAGGTACGTGCCCTTGACCGGAATCGAACCTGGGACCCTTCAGCCCACAGACCAACGCTCTATCCACTGAGCCAAACCGGTTTCGGCTGAAGATCCACTTTTAACCAGTGGCATGACGTGGCCTCTAAGCTTTAAAAGCACATCTCGCCCGTCAGCTCAATAGTCATACTCCCAGAATTTTATCTCAAAGTTCACTGGCAAGAGAATGGGAAAAATTCAACTTTGCAAAAAGCCCAAACTGACCTAAGTATAAAAGTATAGTAAGGTAACTAGTCACATTGTATTTGTCAAATAAATGGAATGAATGGTTCTTTTAAAAGTCAGATGAGGCCCTGGGCCAGGGCACATTCCAGGTTGCAGGTTCAATCCTCTGTTGGGTGTGTGCAGGAGGCCACCAGTCCATGTTTCTCTCCCACATGGATGTTTCTCTCTCTCTCCCTCACCCTCTCTAAAATCAATTTAAAAAAAAAAGTTAACTATAAAGAAAGATGTCTGAGAACTGTTAAAGCCTTAAAGGCAGCCACAGAAACGGTCCACAGAGATGAGGCTCAGCCACCACACCCAGACCTGAAGCTGGTCCTGGGGGCGGGGAGCTTGAAGCCAAAGCAAGTTCTCTCCTTTTCCAACATTTTCTTGAGCATATTTTTTAACTTCTTATTTTGAAATTCTTATAGACTCGCAGGAGGCTGTGAGCACTGCCCGCAGGGCTCGTGCCCATGACCTAGGGTGATCCTAGCAGGACATTGTGCCAGGATCGATGTGTGCACTTTATCATTTTATCTTTAACACCACTTTTAATAAAAATCATGCAACCGAAGTAAATCAGCATATGCTCAGGTTGACACATTGAGAATGTGAGAGGAACCCCACCTTGTGTGGGAGCCCCAAGCCTGGTGGGCGGAGCCAGCTCTTCACTCCCCTGAGCTGCCCTTTCCCTGAGAGAATGTCTGTAGTCACCTCAGCCGTGACTGCCTTAAGGCCTAGAGGGCACTGAGCTGGGCTCAGACAGATGTGTAAGTGACCAAAGCATCCCTGACCCTTAGACCCACAGGCCATCCAGGAGCTGAGGAGGAGGAGCTGGGTGTGGACAGAGCTCGGACAGCGGGCAGAGAACAGCTCTGGACGGGCACGGGGAGGGAGATGGAACGACAGTCGAGATGATGCCATGGAACATGTCCACAAGTGCCTGGGACACCAGTGGAAAAGGAACTGTGGGGTGGGCACCTCACCAGTCACACCCAGGACCCTCCCATGCACAGCCCAGAATACCAGCAGGCACAGATCTTCCAATGCCCAGGAAACTGTTGGACTGCTTCTCAGAAACAGGCACATTGGATGCATCCCAGATGGCCCCCCTTTCAGGACGCTGTTGGCACCCTACCCAGGGCCTATCTAGGGATCTGGGGTCCTCAGCCAGCAGCAGAAACATAGGAGCCAGCTGCTCTGTCCTAGCCCCTCCCTCCATGCCGTGAGCTCTGTGCTGTGGGCTTTGCACTATGGGCTCCATGCTGAGCTCTGTGCTGTGGCCTGCATGCCGTGGGCTTCATACTGTGGGCTCCATGTCACGGGCTTTGCACTGTGAGCTCCATGCTGTGGGCTCCATGCCTTGAGCTCCACACTGTGGGCTCCACGCTGTGGACTCCATGCCATGGACTCCATGCTGTGAGCTTCACACCACAGGCTTTGCACTGTGGGCTCTGGGCTATGGGCTCCACGGTCCGGACAGACCTGTTTTCCCTCCCTGTTCATTTCACAGTCACCTTTATTGTACTCCAACCTGCATTTCTTGATGGACAAAACTGAACCTGTTTCTCCTAAATGTAGAATGTGCACCTAAGGGAAGCTGGTTCCTTGTGCTTTAAGAGGCAAATAATCTCCATGGAGCTGCATTAAAATATTTACAACCGCCACCCTAGAAGGTTCTATGCCCACCCACTGACGCTTCCTTTGGGGAAGGCAGGCCAGGATCGCTGAGACCCTAGGGCTCAGCCCTCGGGTCACTTCTGACCTTTGCTGGAGGGGTGCCACTCTGTTTTCCTGTTTCTCAAAAGTGAAGAAAATTACACAAAACATGTTTGCTGTAATGAGCTGCATCACCATCCCACAAACATGACTATTGGGAGACACAGTGAGGACGGTGCCACGTGACTGAGGTCTCTGTGCAATACTTTTCTGTGACTGGCAGGCAGGAGGGCTCTGTGGGATGCAGCAGTTGCTATAGCTACAAGTTCCATTTTATTCAGCATCAGAGTAAATAGTCATGTAAAATGAAATGTGATGTCTGCATCCCACCTGCCCTAGCCCTTTCTCACGTCTTCACCTGTATTTTATAGAAATACACAGCAGATAGGGCTGCACCAGCCTGGGACCAGCTGGTACCCCTGAGGACTAGAGGAACGTCCTAACACAACTGGTTCCCCCTGCCCGCAGAACCAGTGTGCAGCTACAGCCCAGGTGGGCTGTTCCGGACGTCCTCCTCCAGCTCTTCTGCCCTAAGTCTTGGCTTTGCTGGGGAGGGGGGAGCATGGAGGGCATGCACCACGACCACGGCTTCTGAAACAGCCCGGGCAGCCTGGTTCCTGTGAGGCAGGCGTAGGCGCAGACCAGGACGCACACGAGAGGCCTAGTGAGGAAGCAGCACCAGGCCGTCTGCCGGTGTCCAGCTCAGGCCGTCCTTGTCCCCAAACTGCCCCGTGCAGGCTTTGGAGAGAGAAAGGCTGTGAGCTCTGCCTCACAGAGGCTCTGTCACTGGAATGGGACTGGCTCCAGGTGGTGGGTGCAGCTGGGGACGGGGTCGGGGGGTGGTCCAAGCAGAGTCCTTCCCTCCCCAGAGACCAGAGATGGACAAGCCCTCCCCTGGGGTCTGTCCTCCAGGTCCGATGGCACTTCCTGTTTGTAGAGCACACTTTGTAACTGCAGATCAGGGGACCCTCCAAACCGCCTGCATGGGGAGCCCCCACGGCCCATGGCAGCAGCACCTGCTAGTAGGCGGGGGTGTGGGGGGGGCGGTGCACTAGCTGCTGGGGTCTGGCCCATAGCACTCAGCTGGCAAACATGAAGCTGCGCCTTCTGCGTCTGAGACAGGGGACCCTGTTTCAGGCTGGTGAGGGTTCTGGGAGACAAGCTTATTGCATTTCAGACTCAGGTTTTGAGAGCAGAAAGCAAAACTCTTCCTTTCGCAAGCACCTAGAATTAATGCTGTGCTGAAATGTCAGATTCTCTCCTGGGTTACATGGAGATACAGCCCACACTTACAAGAAGGGACTGGTGTGGGGTGACGGGCATGCGAAGTCCAACTTGGGTTCTTGCATCACCTCTGGAAGCAATTCTCTTCTAAGTTGTTCATGGGAAAGTGTCTTGGTTGTCAAATGAAATGCCGGTTCTCAACCAGATAACCCTTTCATGCTGATCCTGTCACACACCTCTCAGGTGACAAGCAAAGGAGAGAATGTGAGAGTGTGAGTCAGGTCGGCCCTGACCCCCACATTGTTAACATCGAAGGAAAGTGTGCTGTGGCTGTTCACTGAGAAGTAGCACCCTGACAGGGAAGTAGCAAACCGTGCGAGTCACTTGTTCAACATCAGCGCAACATTTCACTTCAGCAGCCAGGCCTCACTGGATGGGTTTCAGAGAGATGGGCCCAGGGAGTCTGAGGCAGGTTCTAATGGTACAGAGACAACTGAGAGAAAGAACCCCAGACGAACGCCCCATGCAGGCGGTTTGGAGGGTCCCCTGATCTGCAGTTACAAAGTGTGCTCTACAAACAGGAAGTGCTATCGGACCTGGAGGACAGACCCCAGGGGAGGGCTTGTCCATCTCTGGTCTCTGGGGAGGGAAGGTCCTGTACATGAGCTGACCCTGACTGGACCACCCCCTGACCCCGTCCCCAGCTGCACTCACCACCTGGAGCCAGTCCCATTCCAGTGACAGCTTTTGTGGAAGGGACTCCCTTCCAAATAATAACATCCCTCCATACTCCCATACTTCTGTCCCCCCATCCTGGCTGCCCCCATCCCTCACCCTCTTGTTCCTCTGTCCCCCTGCCCTCAGTCCCTCCACTCCATACTCAGTCATTAGGAGCTCTCAGTATTAAAGGTAAGTTCTAGTGTATACGTATATTTTTCTCTTTATCATACATTTCCTTTCCTTTGTTAAATGTTCATTTGCACGCCATGTCCTTTTTGCTTTTAAAGTGTTGGTTTATAAATGAAACCGTGCATTAGACATGGACTGGGTAGAGGAGGGTAAAACAGGGAACCATGTGAGGGTCTGGGCAGATTCATTTATTACATTGAATCTATGGGAACCAAGGCCACTGCATGATCTTGTTTCCTGGCCAATTATCTGTTTCCTGAGATGCCTTCAAGGGCAGCAGTCAGGGCTCGCAGTGGGCGTGCCCCATGCAGCCTGGAGGCTGGCGTTCAAGTGGGTGGCTCATTCCTCCCCAAGCCTCTCTCCTGGGCCTCAGACGACTGCCCTCTGCCTGATCCACACACAGCTCCCCTCCGTGTGTCCTATCGCATTGGATGAGGGCCCACCTGGCAAGCTTATCTGAGTAATCTCCCCTGCAAAGGCCCACACCTCAACCCTGGCCAGTGCTGCTCAGTGGTTAGGGTGGTGGCTGCACACCAATGGGTTGCAGGTTTGATCCCCAGCCCCAGTTTGGGGTGCCTATGGAGGCAACCAATCACTATGTCTCTCTCGCATCAATGTCCCTCCCTCTCTCCCTTCCACTCTCTTTAAAAAGCATTAGGAAACATTCTCAGGTGAGGATTAAATAAATAAACAAATAAATAAATATTTTTACCAGGCCCCATCTCCAAAGACAGTTGCATTTTGAGGTCCTGGCAGTTTGCACTGCAACATAAGGATTTGTGGCGGTTGGGGGGCAGGGAGACACAGTCAGCCCAAGGTACCAATCTTGTGAGAACACCCTGTCAGTGTCTCCTCTAAGGCTCCTTTATCCATCGGCTTCAGGAGACAGTGTGTGGACAGCGACCTTCTCAGAAATACCCTCTATCAGACAAATAATGGGAGATAAAAAACAAACAAGAAAACTTAGTGTATAGTTTTAGAAGCATAACAGGACCCTTTTGTCCAAAAATATCACATCCATAGTTTGACCTGCAATAAAGGAAAAATTACATACCATGTTCAGTTGAAAAGCCACTGGCCGGGTCCCCTTGAGTGGCTGTGCAGGAGGGGTGGGCCAGCCCCTCTGCAATGGGAGGTGATGACTTATAGCGTGGGTCCCTAGAAAAAGTCTTGCATTGAAACAACATAAATGGTGTTGCAATTTTGGTGCTTTGGCAAAGGACTGTGTGTTTCCCTGTGGCTTACTTGTGATGGAAGCCATTTCATCTCGGTGGGGCAGGTGGGCTAAAGAATCTATTTTAGAAGCGTCTGTCCCCAGTAGCATAAAAAAGCCGGACTGTGGAGCTGCTGATTCACAGATCTCCTCTAAGCAAATGCAGACAAATGCTGACCCTCAGAGCCCTGCAAATATACAATGTGTAATTTTTAATTTCCAGCCCATCTCAGATTATGGGGGTGAAAAACAATATTTAATCCATCGTTAACACATGAATAAGCAGAAGCTGTAATTTTCAACCGGACAATAACAGGATTATCTCAAGAACTGTCAGTTTATGTGAAAATAGTGTGTTGCCCAAATTTTCATGAAAATTAGCAGTGGAAAATATTCAAGATCAGAGCGATGGGAAGAGGAAAGCCGCCTTCCTAGTAATAAATATTCATATTTGTCTGCTCGGGAGATGAAAATCTAATCAAGGGGCTATTGATGCGCCGGCTTTTTTTTCTTTCCACTCAAGATGTTTCATCTAAATTGGGTTGGATATGGAAATTAGTCTCACGGGCCCGCAGGTCATGGGTGGTTGTCCCCTCGGATGATGTCCTGGCCACTCCAGGTGACCAGCTCTGCAGATATGGAAAGTTACTCCTCACTTCATTCGGTGTCCTCGGCATTTCCTGGGATGGAACATTTGGGGCCCTGCTTTTTTAAAATGAAAAAACAACATAATTTCATGCCAGTTAACTCCTAGCTCCTGCAGAGTTAAAATCATCTGTGTTTTGCATTTTGTTGACAATTACCATAAATCAGAAGGTACTCTGCATGAAGCTTAATGAAATATGTATGGGGATTTTAGAAAGAAAAGATGGTGAAGGCAAGATGTTCCTATCTCTGTGTGTGTATCCATGTTGCGTATGTGTGTATATGCATACATGTGTATGCATGCATCCATGTGTATATATGTGTGTGCATGTGTCCATGGGCATGTGTGTTGTATACCTGTGTTTATGCATGCGAGTGGGTTCATGTGTGTACACACCCATGTGTATGCACCTATACGTGTACATCCACGTGTGTGCATTTGTACATCTATGTTGTACATGCATATGTGTACATGTGTGTGTACACCCCAATGTGCTTGCATGTGTGTGCAAGTCTGTGCAAGTGTGCATCCATGTGTGCGTGGGTGCATGTGTGTATGTTCCTGCTATCTTCTTGAAGGCTGTACTTTCCCTTCACATCAGCTTTTGAAACACTGAGTTCCACAGCCACTCATTAGTAAACACATGTGCAGGAGGCCCATCCAGGTGTGTCCTCAGGAGATGGAAGTTCCAGGTCATGAGAATCCCTCCATGCTCAGAGTGTCCCTTAGCCTTCAGACCACCAAGAGGAGTGGAACCTCCTCTGGCAACACATACAAATTCTCTGAGAGCAAAAACAAGACCTGCTTGACGCTGTCCAGCAAAGGACCAAGTGCCGTTGCCAGCACACCAGCAACAAGCCCCACGATGTGGCCTCGGCATGGCACAGTCGCTGCCTCCCTGCAGAGACAAGATTTCCGTTCATTTGCTGCCATGTCTGAGAGCAAGATGCTTACACCACTGTGCGTGTGCAGTGTGTGGCCTTGCTGCCCATCACTTTATCCCCCAACACGATAGTGCTCATTATGAGATAGTCTGGTTATTTTAGAAAAATGACTGGAAAATATTTGCTTTCTGAAGACGAAGCTTTTTGGGTAGAAACCTTTTCCTGGCTCCTTTGTGGTATGGTGGGGCTGAGGCAAGAGAAACAGAGAGACCTGGCATTCCTCCCTTGCACATTGCGCTCACGCTCAGCGTGTGTCACTGTGGCTGGTGCTGCAGCCACACCCCTCCTGCCCACCATCTCTGAATCAAGTCCTTCCTTTTGATACTGGGACCGAGACACTTCCTCAGCGTGGCGTTGGGGGCAGTGCTGAGACCAGGGACAGATAAGGAGCTAGCCAATCTGTCAAAAGGAGACAGTCCTGCATACAAGCCAGTGCATGTCCCTCGGCACTGTCCTCTCTGCCTGGTAAGACCTGGGAAGAATTGCTCTGTGTGCTGCACTGCCCCTGCCCTTTGACCCAGCCTCTGCTGCCCTCCAGGGCTGGGGGTCTCCAGTGCACATGCAGGTAAAAAGGGAGTTAACCCGTGAACCAGCCATCAGGTGCTTGGGTTAACATCCCAACACTGCGTCAGGGCTCCCGAGAGAAACAGAGTCCAGAGGATACAGAGATCGTGGGGCCACGGGCTGCTCTCTGCAGACTGGGGGCCTGGGAAGCTGTGGTGCAAGTTCAAGTTCAAGTTCCAACCCAAAGGCTGAGAAACCAGGAAGCCAACAGGCCCCAACCCAAGTCTTAAGACCAAGCACTCCACACCCTAATGGCCAAGAAGGAGAAGGGCACGTCCCGGATCAGCAGAGAGTGCTCTCCACACCTTTCTGTTCTGCTTGGACTCTCAGAGGTTGGGTGAGGCCCCTGTGGGGAGAGTGACCCTCCTCACTCGTCTGTATATTCCAGAAACACCACAGACACCCTCAAAATAATGCTCAGCAGCCACATGGGCCCAGTCAGGGTGACACAGAATGAACTATCACCCCCCTAACATGGCCTTCTTCCAGCTGCCTGCCCATAAGGCACTGGGAGACTGCTTCTTGCCTCACCAGGGAGAAGGGCGGAAACTTGGATCTCACACTGCGCTGTGTCCACAGTGAGCTCCAGGCTGCTGAGCTCCAGGAATGTCCCTGTGGAGAGAGGAACAGGCTCTGATCCTGAGGAAGTTTCCCGTGACCTCCCAGGTAGTCTTTTCTGAGAATTTGCTAACATGCCCACATTTCTAGGTTTCTGCGATGAGTTTCTCCGCCCATAGTGGCCCTGCTCCCAGGGGCAGACACAGAACAGCTCCTCCAGCAGAAGAGGCCCAGGCAGACATTCAGGGAGCAGTGGACAGGGTGAGGGACTGGAGGACCAGGGGCTGGACCACAACCCGAGCGCCATCTCCCTGGTGCTAAGACAGGTGCAGTCTCCAGGGTTGGCACGGCTGCAGTACCTGAGAGACCTAAGCACAGAGAAGATGCAGTGTGATTGGCATTTTCTACACAAAGAGACAAAGAAGGGCTTGACTTCCTCGGGCCTTCATTCCCAGGGTCTCCTTCAGGGGAGTGGCAAATGAAAGGTCCCACAAGCAGGAGCAGGGAGGGTGGCGGTGGGAGCTCCTGTTCAGAAATCAGGGTCATAAATTCTGACCCTTGTTGAAGAGCTTGAGCAGAGCCAGCCAGAGAACTAGCTCAGTAAACCTGGCCTGACCCAGCTGGAACCCCCGATGGACCACCAGCCAGACCCCCTGATGGACCCCAGTCAGACCTCCTGATGGATCCCTTGATGGACACCCCCACCCAGACCCCTGAGGGACCCTCACCCAGCTCCCCTGATGAACCTCTACCCAGACTCCCTGATAGGCCTTCCACCCAGACCCCCTGATGGGCCCCAGTCAGACTTCCTGATAGACCCCCAGCCAGGCCTCCTGATGGACCCCAGTCAGATCTCCTAATGGACCCCCAGCCAGATCCCCAGCCAGACCTCCAGCCGAACCCCCCTAGCAAGACCCCTGGCTAGTCCCCAACGAGGGCCCAGAGCCCTACACAGCTGGGGAGTAGCTGTGTCCTCAGGCAGGTCAAATGGTCAAGATTGCTGTGTCTGCTGTAGCCACTAGGGGTCACACTTACATCTTCTCCAGAGTTCATGGGATTCTAAAATTAGAGTGTCTCCCCCTACCAGGATTGGCAGGAATTTACTGGGATTTCAAGAATGAGTGGGAATGGGCAAGAAGAGGAGAGCCCTGGGGTGGCCTGCACTCCAGGATCATGCTTCCTAGATGGCATGAAAGGATCAGCAGCGACTGTTTCCTAAGGCCACATTGGAATTGAAATGTCCTATTGCCACATCAAAAAGATGGCTGCAACCTTGAGTAAGGTTATCGGAAATTCGTTCTCCCATCTGCCGCTATAAATACCTGAAGCCAATGGGGAAAAGCCTGTTAAGGGCTCCCTCAGTGTGCCTGTCTGCCAGTGTGCATGTGTGTGCTCATTCAAGGAAGAACTAAAACCTATCCTTCTCAGACTATTCAAAGAAATTCAAGAGATCTTGTGTGAGTACTTGAGCCTGTGTGTGCATGAGCCTGTGTGTGTATGCAGGTAAGCCTCTGAGCATGTGTTGTATTTTAGCACATGCGTGTGTTGTAGTGAGCCTATGTGTGTGTAAACATGTGTGTATGAGTGGGGGTGGCTATGGGGTGACTGTAGGGTGTTGGGGGACTGTGGTGTGTCAGCAGCGGGAGTCATAAAAGTATGATTGAGAATATGAATACCCCAGGTAAAGACATTCTTAGCATCTCAGAGCCCAGGCAAGTCTGTCCCCATCTGTAGCATCAGCCATCCATCTGCAGAGTCTCACTGAGACCGGCTGTGAGGCGTTCTGAGAAGGTACCTACCTCAGAGGCTCTACCATGAGCAGATAGTGCTGCTCAGGGGACCAGAGGAGGATGTGTGGCAGGTGGAAGGCCGGCTAGAGAGCATGCTGTCCCTACTCTCTCCACGTTCCTTTCCCAGCTTATCCTACACCCAGAGCCATCATCTAGGTTTATGACGTGTGTCTACTAATTAAAGGAAAACTTAAACTTTATACTTAGTTTGGCACTAAGTGTAGAGCCATGGAACTCTCTTGTCAAGTGAAATACTTCACAGGACTCTATAAAAAAAAGTGACAAAGTGAGAGGTGCTAAGTCCATGGGCCCAGAGTTTTCCTGGAGGGAAGGTCCTTTGCACACCTCCCACATGTCAAGGGCCCTTGCTGGGTGGCCCAGCCAGAACACTAGGTGCTAATTTGGAAGCCTGGCAAAGTGGAGGCTCCAGGAAATGTTTGTAGAAACAACTGGATATTTCAATTCAAAATCATCTTGGCATCAAGGGGGAAATCAGAGCTTTGACTTCCTCACATTCATTTTGAAAGTCAATGCTTACAATATTTAATTGCATGCAGTCGTGTGCTTAGGGGGTGTTGGGAGGTCTGTAATACTTATTTGAAAGGACTTAATGAATCTTGATTTTGACGCAACATGGAGCCTAGTCTGAAAATGACTGTGGCAAGAACGGTGGATGAGTTGTTGGGAGGCCTGGGCTCATCACCATTAACTCCCTGATAATTTTGAACTAGTCACTGACTCCTGCTTGCGTCAATTTCCTCATGTCTGAAATGGGAGCCCTGGGTGGATGATCCTTAATAACTCCTCCAGGGGGGAATATTTATTCTCTACCAGCATAGGAATCCTGTTTGTCTCATATGTCTGCATCTTGAGCATCCAGCGAAATGACAGATGGATGGAGGAATAAATGATGAATAGATGGATGGACATATGTATGGATGATGGATGGATGGGTGGATGGATGAATAGGTGGATAATGGATGGGTGAATGAATGGACAGGTAAATGATAAGTGGATAGATGAATGATGGAGGATGGAAGATGGATGGATGGATGGATGGATGGATGGATGATGGATAGATTTTGAATAGATGATGGAGGATGATGGATGATAGGTAGGTGGATGGATGGATGCATGTATGCTGGATGGATGAATGAATGATGGATATATTATGAATAGATAATGGAGGGTGGGTGGATGATGGGTGGATGATGGATGGATGGATGGATGATGTATTATGAATAAATAATGAAGAATGATGGATGATGGATGGATCATGGAGAGGTTCTGAATAGATAAGGAGGAGGATGGGTATGATGGATGGATAGATTGATGATGGATGGATAGATGGATGGATGATGAATAGATTATGAATAGGTAATGGAGGATGATGGGTGATGGATGGATAGATGGACGATGGATGGGTGGGTGGGTGGGTGGTGAATGGATAGATGGATGGATGATGAATATATTATAAATAGATAATGGAGGATGATGGGTGATGGATGGATGGATGGATAGATGTATGGATGGATGATGAATAGATTATGAATAAATAATGGAGGATGGATAATGGATGGGTGTATGGGTGGGTGGAAAAAAAAGTATTTTATGTTGAATGAGACCCTGGGCTCTTTTTTGTCTGTTTATCTATTAAACATTGGTTCATTTATTCCATAGTATTTTGTTGCCTTCAGAGATGAGACAAAGAATGGAACATGGTTCTTTTTTTATCTTCACCAAGGATATGTTTAGAGAGAAGAAGGGAGGAAAAGTGGGAGGGATCAAACCCGAAAACTAAGTATATACACTGACTGGGAATTGAACCAGTGAACTTTTGGTGTATGGGACACCGCTCCAATCAGCCAACCCACCCGGCCAGGGTTTCAGAGGGAGCACAGCCCTGCTGACAACACCTTGATTCCAGATGTGGGGCCTCCAGACCCTGAGAGGATATGTTTTAAGCCACCTAGTTTGTGGTGATTTGTAATGGCAGCCCCAGAAAATGGCTGCAGTTGGACCGAATACTGTGTAATGTCTGAAGGAAGAGACGGAAGAAAACCACAAATCCCCTGTGGACTATGAGGAAGCTGAGCCTAGAGCCATGGGCTGGTTCAGGGAGATGGCTGGAGAGCAGGCTCCAGCGGTCCGGAGAGCCACACTTCACAAAGTCAGCAATGAGGCAGGGAGCCCATGACTACCAGAATGAGGCAAACAAGCTGAAAGGCCATGGCCCTTCTCAGCCATTGAGCCACTAGACCTGTTCCCTGCGTGACCCTGGTCTCCCTATGGCCTCCCCTCCTCTCTCACACTCCTTGCAGAGACCTAGATGCAGGTGTCTAATATTACAAATCCCACTTACTTAAGAAGGTTGAGAACTCAACTTTTGGACCTTGCAGGGCGACATCACCATGAGCCACACACAGCACTCCATCACCAACACCTCCCCTGCTATGGGAGCCTGGAGCTCTTGTTCCGGGTTCCACACCTTCTGCTCTCCCCACCCTCAGCTCCTCTCCTGCCCCTTTAACAATGAAGGGCCCTGGTTCCCTTCCCTCTGCAGCTCTGAGAACTAACCACATTGCTTTCATCATCCTCCCGACTTTTAATTAACTCTAGGCTGTCCGGCTGTGCCTGTTCTGGACTCCAATTTTGACAACTATTGACTGAATTGCCTGGTCACTTCCATGAAAAAATAAAAAAGAGCCCAGCTAGCCCATTGCTGATCGAATCTACCAGCCAGTGCTATTCAAAGACCTCTCAAGTCGCCTAATGTAGAGGGGCCACGGCCATCATGTATTCAGAACATGTGCATTGACATTAATGTAAGAGGCTGTCTGCTCCCTGCTCAGAGCGAGTGTCCAGCTCCATCCCCTAATTTCCACCATATGTTTAGGGAGAGAGATATGAAAGTGGAAGATTCGAGATTAAAAGGCATCAGTAAGGCACAGGAATGAGATTTGGCTAGAGTGACATCTAATTGCAAACCAAAAATCATCCACAGAGCTCATGAGGGTCTAGGGCCTGCTTGGAAGCATCCATACAGAAGAACAAAGATGAAGTCATATATGCCCCCAACTTTGAGCCTGCCATTTTGTAAAACAATGCAGGGAATGGATCTCCAGAGATGTTTGACAACATAGCAGATGTGGGATTCTATTTGAAAATGAAGAGCAAGCAGAAGGGTTTGGGGGCAGGGCTGCTGCTCTGGGGTCATGTCCAGGTCATCCCCAGAGACATTCTGGCTGTGCAGGGCCTGGATCTCCTGAGTCCAATCGTTTGCAGCTCAACTATATGTGTGCAGCCCTTTGTATGTGTGTAGCTCAACTATATGTGTACAGCCTGGTTGTATGTCTGTGCATCCCAACAGTGTGTAACCTGACTATATGTATGTGTGTAGCCTGGCTGTATATATGCATCCCAATTGTGTGTAGCCTGGCTGCATGTGTGCAGTCTGACTGTATGTTGCCTGATTGTGATGCTGCCCTCCAGTTGATGTCAAATATGCTGACTGAGGGCCAAATGGCACTTTCTTAAGGAGAAGTGGGGAGACAGCTTCTACAAACCTAATGTACAGCCAGAGAAGAGTGACCCTCCAGTTGTGGGCTCTCTGTGGGGCTGTGTAGGCCACGGTGAGACAGAGACCCCCCGGTTGGCTGCTTCTCCAGGACACTGCATGTTCTTTCTGCACCACTAAAGGAAAGGTGTAAGCCAGAAATATTCCCAACAGCAAACGATAGCTCTAATAGCGGCAGTCCTCTGTGGGTGAAGCTGTCCTCACAGTTGGAACAACCCTAGAGAATGGTGCTGAGACGGAATTATTGTGAACAGACTGTGGGTAAGGTGACAGGCCTGGCACCATGGGGCTAGCCCTTTCCTACCCTGTTTGAGTCCACGCAGCCAGAGGTTGATTTATACATTTGATATATTTTTTTATATTTTTAATTTTATTAAAAAAAAAAACACTAAACCTTTATAATAAATGTTGTAATAAAATTAGAGGAACTGGAAAGTGTGTGTCCCTCCGAGGCTTGCTGGTCAGCAGTGGGGAGTTTATGTGTTGAAGGGCCATAGAGGCCAAGAGCACAGCACCAGCACCACCATGCTCCCTGGGGCCTGTGGCCCCTGCAGAGGTTTTGGAATGAAAAAACCTCCAGATAGAAGAGGTGTTTGGGGATGTGTCCCTTCCTGTGTGATGTGGTTACAGACAACAGCCTTTGTCCCTCATAAGATTTGTCATCACCATATTGCTAAAAACTTGGAAATGGAATTCTCTAACTTAATGTCTTTCCAAAAGGAGCAAGCAGTGGATAGCATATGGTCCAACCCTAACAACAATGCACTAAGTCCCAGATGCTTCTGAAAGCTAATGAATGGGCGTCAGGAAATGTGCAGGAGCCTTCGCATAGTTGTGGGTGGGGCGCAGAGGTCAGTGCTGCCATTCTACAAGCACAGCCACTTCTTCCATGTGGACTATACCACAAGGAGCTTCCCACGGAGCCCCTGAAGTGAGGACCACAGAATGACAAGACGGAACCAGACCTCCAGGTTCCCCCAGGCAAACTACCAGCCATCTCAGCACATAGCACAGTCACGCACCTTCTCTCACTACAGTGGTTACTGAAGTAATTCATGAGTTATTTCTTCAATGTTTATTTCATTTTTTCTTCCTTAAATTATTCTTAAGTGTTCTATGATGTATACTTGTTAGTGCAATGGGAGGTAATACATTTTCAATAAGTCCATAAATATGGGAAGGTGCTCAGAATTACTGAGGGCATCCATGTGAGCTAGGGAGGAAGGAAGGGGGAGGGAGTTGCTGCCGCTGTGATGGGGCACTGCTGATGGGCAGCGATCGGTCACCCCCAGAGGACACTGCATCCAGGCATTTGGGAGAGGAGGGATCACGCCCACACCCTCACCCTGAGTTTCAGCTCATGGTGCCCACCCTTCTCTCTGCAGAGCAGCCTTCCAGGCAGCATAGGTACGCTCGGTCACCAACCTACATCTTCCATGTTGCTCACAGACAAATGATTCCTCAGAAAAGCCAGGAGGGGAGCTGTTCCCCCACGTCCCAGGAATGAATTCGGGGATTTTGACCTTATTAGAAAGTTAGGTGGTGTCATTTGTTAATAGGGATAAGCAGGGCCTATGGACGAAGGTCCTGAGGAGGGAGCCCCCAGGGTTCCACAGTGAGGGACACAGGCTAGGAGTGCTTGGCCTTGCAACTCTGTTTTAGAGCCTTGCAGACCAAGCAGGTGGCCCCTGTGTGCAGAATCAAAATCCCTGTATCTGGAGCACCTATGGGACCACCTGCCAGACCACAGTGAAAACCACAAATATATGCCTAAGTGACCATTATGACTAAATGGCCAGAATGACCAGTTGACCAGTTGCTATGACATGTACTGACCACCAGGGGGCATACACTCAACACAGGAGCTGCCCCCTGGTAGTCAGTGTACTCCCACAGCCAACCTCTCACGGCCCTCCCCCTTGGCCCTGATGGGGAGCGGGGCTGGCAAGCCAACCCTCCACTATCTCTCCCCACAGCTGGCCAGCCCCCTGATAGGCTTTGATCACCAGCCAGGTCAAGAGACCCCCACCTGTGCATGAATTTGTGCACCGGGCTCTGGTAGTAATAATAAAGGCAGAAACTAGCCCTCAAGGTGAGGGTACGTGGAAGCATGTCCCCTTCAGGGCCAAATATCAAGGGTCCCCAGGAAACCTTAAGGTGAGTATGAGCCCAGCTCCCCTGCAAGGTAGTCAGCTCAGGTCAGCCCCACACACTCTGTACTGGAGGCATGTGGTTCCAAGCACAAACCCACCTACAAGTGCAGGACCCTCTCCTGGCTAGAAATAAAATAGTAGTCGCATCCTGGCCAAGTAGCTCAATGGATGGAGTGTCAGCCCTCAGACTGAGGGTCGATTCTAGTCAAGGGCACAAACCTCGGTTGCAGGCTCCATCCCTGGCCCTGGTCTGGGCACATGCAGGAGGCAGTCGATTGATGTGTCTCTCTCACATCGATGTTTCTCTCTCTGTCCCTCCTCCTCCCTTCCACTCTCTCTAAAAATCAATGGAAAAATATTCTCAGCTGAGGATTAACAATAACAACAAAAAAGGTTGTGGTTTCTATTCTAGATCTGGGCATGTGTGGGAGGCAACAGATCAATGTTTCTCACTCTTTCTCCCTTCCTCTCTCTAAATATATCCTCCGAGGGAGGATTTAAAAAAAAACAAAAACAAACAGTAATCTTTTATTTATGGCCAACAGCATGTCGTGCTCGTCTGGCCTATGCTGATCATGCAGAAGATTCTCTTCAGTGTTGCTGGGATTCTGGGACTCTTGGTCTGGCTTGTATCCATCTGTCCAGGAGAAGTCCTTTCTGCTGTACTCCCACCACCACGTGGCCAGTCTTCTCAGCCCAGGCCCAAATGTGTCCTTTCTCCCTGAGCTGCATCTCCCTGTGGCCCTCTGCCTCCCGGACTACTGCCCAGCCCCAGCCCCAGTCCAGGCCCAGCAGCACCATCACTGGAGGTGGGTTACAGGCTCTGCCACTCTCCCCTCACAGACCGTGCTGGAGCCTGAGCTGGCAGCCACAGTAAGTGGCATTGGATGGAGAGTTCTGAATACAGAGTCACATGAAGCAGGCAGCAGCCCCCAGCCTCTCCTCCCTCCAATTGGCAACCAATTGGCATCCTGTGCCTTAAACCTGGTCCCTAAAGAGTCAACCAGAGAGAGAGTGCTGTGTTGTGCACAGTCAGCAAGGATCCCAAAGGTGCTTAGATCCCTTGATGTGCATCCCTTCACTTCCTGCAACCCCTGCGGTCAGGGAGCCACAGCCCCCACCCACCGCCTCCCTCCACTGCGTCTCAAGGTCTCACCAAGTTTCAGAGAAGGGGGCTTTGAGATCAGGCACCCTCCCTCACCTGTTCTCTGGGCACAGCTGGAGGAAGGCCAGCCTGGACAGGAGTGCAGCCTCCCCCCCCCCCGCCCAACCCCCCATGGACGGTGGACTCACCATGGCTCCAAACCAGCCCTGGCTGTTGTCTGTGATTGAACCTCCTCCCTGCCTACTCCTAAGACATTAACTGCATGATTAGTTTTATGATTTCTTCTGATTGCCCATTAAGTTACCTTTCTCGTGTTTCATGCGTGTCATTAGTGCTTACAGTGTGGCGGCTTTAATTTCTCACCTCGCAGGGCTCTGGGGCCTCAGAGGGCTGCATTACCCACTCAATGAGCAGAGAGAGTTTAATTTTCTGTGTCAAGTGTTGGAGTGGGCTTGGGAGGAGAAAGCTTCAGACGTTATGCTATAGAGAGTGACATTTAATCTTGCAGGGAGATCTCGGTTTTCCTGTCAGAAGGATGTTCACAGAGTGAGGTTCTGGAGAGGTGTGGAGACCGAAAGCTCCCAGTGGGCGCGGCCACTGCTCTGAAGAGACCCTGCTGTTTCGCAGGCACACCTCCTACCTGCTGATGCTTTAGCGACACAGCTCAGCATTCTGCCCTGGTGCACCTCCTACCTGCTGATAGCTAGCATACCTGCCCTTGCACCAAAGGGTTGTGGATTTGATTCTGGGTCAAGGGCATGTACCTGGGTTGCAGATTTGATCCCCGGCCCCCAGTCAGGATGCATGCAGGAGGCAACTAGTCGATGTGTCTCTCTCACATCAATGTTTCTCTCCCGCTCCCTAATCCTCCTCCTCTCCATCTTCCACTTTCTCTAAAAATCAATGGGAAAGTACCTACGGATGAGGACTAATATAAAAACAAGGCAGGTCCAGTGTGCCTGTCCTCATGGCATACAGAGCTTTCTCCTGCAGGAGGACAGACAGAACAGACATGTACTTTGTGGTCAGCCCTAACTTCTCTCCCTACAGGGCAAGCGGGCCCCCACCATTGGCAGGGGCAGCACAAAGAGCAAGGGGGCCCTGGGTAAGCAGCAGCATCCCATGGGCTCCCCAAGAGTGAGTGGAGAGGTGACCCGGCCGCTCCTCCCAGCACAGCTCCCCTCTTCCCCAGGGGTTAGGATGGGCAAGCACAACCTGAGCCTTGCCTTCGAGCCATGCTCCCCGACACAGTCTCCATGCCTTCACCTCAGCGACAGGAAGCACTTCAGACGTGGAAGAGGCTCGGGCCTCAGCTCTTCCAGCAGTCCTCAGCCTGGCTCCCTTTGCTGAGCTCCGGGCTCCCAAGGCTGGGTAGGCCTGGTTAGATACCAGTACCAGCCTTTGGTCATCAAATTTGTCTGCAGCTGTGTGGCCTCTTCCAATGAATGTTCCTCTGAGGCCCTGGAGACTCTCTCCAATGCTCCTCTGTCTCCCAAGGCCTCTCCCTTCCTGGCCACCTGCCTGAATGGGAGAAGTGTGTTCAGAACCCACTGTTCCTGGCCTGGAGCAAGCCTGTGCCCAGAGTAACTTCTGAAGGCAGGCCATGCTATCACATGCATACACACTCACTTCACAGTGCATAGTCACATAATTAAATAATTAAACAACAGTCAGGCACTACCTCGTGCTGAATGCAAAGTGTTGGCTTTTGGAGAGGTGTAACCAGATGTGATGTAGGAGGCTCCTTGAGGCTGAGAGGGATCAGAAAAGTCAGGATTGAGGAGGAGAGACATGCCAGGAAAAAGACATTCCTTGACCTGGCAAACACTGCAGCTGAAATGTATTGGGATGAGCAGTGGGTATAAGGTGTGTGGGACCCAGACCCTGGGTCAGAAATCCCAGGCTAATATCTGGGAGAGATACACCGTCGTGGCTCAGCACTGAGGGCCACCTAGATAGTCTAGATGCGAAGGAGGCAGTGTCACTGGGTCACAGAGCAGCTCTCTGTGCTGGGTCTTGGGGTTGTAGGAGTTTTCTGAGAAGGCAGACACAGGAGGACATGTGCAAGGATGGATGATGGGTGGGTGGATGGATGATGAGTGGATGGATGGATGGATGATAGATGGATAGATGATGGATGGGTGGATGGATGAATGGATGGATAATGGATGGGTGGATGATAGATGAGTGGATGGATGATGGATGATGGATGGATGGATGGATGGATGGATGGATGGATGGATGGATGCTGAATGATGAATGGATGGATGGTGGGTTGATGATAGATGATGGATGGATGGATGGATGGATGATTGGACAGATGTATAGATGAATGGATGATGGATGGATAGATGGATGGATGGGTGGATGGATGGGTGAATAGATGAATGATTGAATGTTGGATGGTGGATGGATGAATGATGGAGGATGGATAGATGGATGAATAGATGAATGAATGGATATTGGATGGTGGATGGATGAATGATGGATGATGGGTAGATGGATGATGGATGAATGGATGGATAGATAATGGGTGATGGATGGATGAGTGGACAAATGGATGAATAGGATGGTGGATGGGTGGGTGAATGGGTGGGCATGGGGAGGAATAGCCACACAAACATAGACTGGGGGATACTACTGAAAAGTCCTGTGTCATGATGTGAGCCACAGGTAGCCTGCCTTTTCAGAGTTGGGAAATGCATATATTTCTGTTAGAATGCTTGTTTTGTTTTATTGAATATGTATGTGGAAAACATAGAAAATGTGGAACAATAAAATTAAAATCACTAATAATTCTGCCACCTGGATTTACTCACTCATTGGTATTTCTTTTAGAATATATGTATAATTTGCACACTCTACTTTATCTTGCTCTTACTTAGCATGTGTGACCTTGTCAGGTTGACTGTAAAATAGTGTCCTGAGAAACACACAGGTCTTTCTATGGTGTTGGTGTTGCTATTGCTATTGACGTACATAGGTTGTTTCCAGAACTAGCTTTTTAAAACATTGCTGCACTTACTACCTTTATACATAAAGTTGATCTATTCAGCCTATAATTCCTAAAGGATACATTCCTAAAAATGTAATTACCATGCCAGGCAATGCAGACTCTCCTAGTTCTTCCAATTCTTCTTACTCCACTGACCACAGTCCACTCCCGGTCCTAGATGGCAACAAGTGGTGGCCCTGGGGAAGGACTGAGCATGGCCCTGAGGAAGGTTGAACACTCTTTATAGCAAACTATAGCAGTTTGTCATTGACTTTACTTGTAGCCTGATTTCTTGTAGGCACACTGTGTGGTGCTCGACCATTTGTTGTTTTGCTTTGGCAACATCTGCCCCTGGACCTCACTGTCTCCTGCAGCCAGGACTCTGCGGGCGGTGGCCCTGTTGCTGCCATGCTCTCTGAAGTTCAGCTTGGTTTCATCCAAATGTGGCTGTTGTTTCCACTTAGATTCCACCCCCTGCACTCCTTGTTAGAGTCCTTAAGGTCCCGCCATCAGTTACAGCATCTTTTTCCTTCTCCAGTTTTCCATGGTTCATACGGTTCCATTTCATCTTTCCATTCATCTGGGTCACCGTCGGTGGCTGTATGTTGTGAAGTGAGGGACATGCGCTTTTCCTACCATGTTTTCCCCTTGCTATGCAATATCCCCTTACCATGTCATTCACTGTGTCTGAAGCATAGCTTCACTGCAGAGAACTGTGCTGAGTCTGCTCATAGGACCTGGTGATTTGCAAACCAGCATTGTCCCCGATTGGGTGCGTGGTCTCCAGTGCACGCTGACTGCCTGTTGCTCTGGTTCCTCCCCACACATGTCCTCTCAGCACCTCGTTGACAAGCTATTCAAGCCAGAACTCCTGGCACCGCTACTTTTCTTTCAGTTCTTTTGGCAACCATGGCTCTTGCTTGCTGTTCCATAGCCAGTGCTTTGTGCTTCCATCATGGCTTAGCGGTTAGCACACTGCTATAATTATCTTGGTGAATAGGATGCCAAGAACCAAGAAAAGGCCTCAAGGCAGGTAATATACTCTGTGGTAACTTTTTGCCTTCACCCATATACACTAAGTGGCCAGATTATGATGATCTCTGAACCCATAACAATCTGGCCACTCAGTGTATATCCTATATAATAAAAGGCTAATATGTAAATTGTCCCATTGGCCAGGAGTTTGACCAGCAAGCAGGCTGCCCAACGTCCCATGTCCTCTCCCCCTGGCCAGACTGGCCATTCTCCACCCATGCACGAATTCATGCACTGGCCTCTAATACACACACACACACACACACACACACACACACATTGAGTGGCCAGATTATTATACATTCAGAGATCATAATAATCTGGCCACTCAGTGTATATCTCAAAGTTACAAATATAGCCACTCTCACTTTCACAAGCATCCTTACTGAAATTCCACATTTTATTATTTTTGCTGGATTATATGTCTTCAGTCTGATGCAGCCTCTCCATGGAACCATTGCTATTTGGGTACAAAGATTTAAATTCTGAGGTGAAGTGATCTAAAAGTCTGGCTTGATAAAGATGGCCTGTGTTGCATGTGGTTTGTGAATTCCACTCAGGTGAAAGAATTCACTCGAACCTCTTTGTAGTCATGGTTTGTGGAAATATGAGTGATTCAAATAAAGGATCGGTTGACCAGCCATCTCTCCATCTGGCTTCTCTGTTAGTCTCATCAACATAATTAAACTGAGAAACTTCTCTGTGTCTATACAAGTAATGTCTGTTCACCGCGAAGTGCTAGCAGAGGTTTTGTGGCATTTCCCCATTTGGTGATGGTGTAAATTGGTGTGAAAAATCTTTATCAAAAAATAAGTTGTTTACTTCACCTAAACTTTGTGGAAAATACCTGTATAATCTCCAAGGCTGGCAGAGTGTCTTCTGCCCATTCTTCCCCAGATTCACGGCACTGTTGGTGCTCCACCATCCTCTCTGTCTCCATGTGCATGAATGCCAGACTCATCGCTGTCTCCCGGCAACACTGCCTTCCAGCTGAGACACGGTCACCGGATAGCCAGACATAAAGTCTGCATATAGCTCGCTCACACATTCTCTGCCATGGCGTGCTTTTTTTTTTTTTTAATGTTTCCAAAATGAAAGACAGGTGGAAAGAATTTGCTGTGTTACTGGTCACAGCTCTGGAAATACTGGCTGACCAGTTAAGAAAAATACACGCATTCACTCATGACCATCAGCAAGGTGTGAAGCTAGGCCTGCCTGTGACATATGTCCCTGTGGCAGACTGTTATCCTGTGCACTGTTATTCAGATGGCAAACAAAGTCATGAGAAATATGTTACACGCATGTACATGCACATGCACACACGAGCACACACATGCACTCAATGTTAAATGCTCCTTTCCTAGCATGGGGAAAGCAGCTGCCATTCCTGCCACAGGGCAGCACACCTTGTTTATGAAACACCTCAGCTGTTCCTCACCCAGCTCTTTCCTCTGAGACTGGGAAGGTCTTACCCACCCCCCGGCCATGTTTGTCTGAGGCTGGACCCCACAGGCCTGCCATCAGACGAGGACACTCAGCATGTCCTCGTCCTCTGGCTCATGTCTCAGTCCTGCTTTTTGAGGGGGGCAGAGCTCTGCCCCTACGCCCAGCATGGCACTGGGCCGTGGGTCCACTGGTCAGTCAGGTGGCCTAGGACAGTGCCATAGCTGACTGATGGCGGGAGAGAGCGATGACTGTAGGTCCCCAGGATGCTGGAGAGGATCCTCCGCTCCTGCTCAGGAAGCAGGCAGAGAGAGCCACCGGTTGTGGTGCTGACACTCTGCGGACACAGCAGAAAATAGATTATAAAGCCACCTTCCCCTAATTAGTCACGCCCCGATTCGCCTTGAATCTCACGCTGGTCTCTGTAGATACACAAATGGTCAGTCCTAAAGTTTCCATGTGAGAAGGAGTTTTGATCAGAGAAATGCAAAATATTGACAAAGGAAACCCAAATATAATTGGTGATTAACTACCTCCTCATGGACCTGCTCAGCCCTGAGCCCAGGGCATGTGCCTGGCACACACCTCTCTCACTGTATCCGCAGTCCATGGTCACTCTCTTGCTGTGTCTATGTCATCCGTGGTCACTCTATCACCATGTCCACAGCATCCGTGGTCGCTCTTTCGCCATGTCCGTGATTTCCATAGTCACTCTCCCGCCGTGTCCTTGGTGTCCATGGTCACTCTCCCACCATGTCCGTGATCTCCGTGGTCATTCTCCCACCATGTCCGTGATGTTGGTGGTCACTCTCCCGCTGTTTCCATGGTGTCAGTGGTCCTTCTTCTGCCGTGTCCGTGAGGTGGCCCTCCCGATGCCCAACCCTGTGCACACCTCCCTCAAAATCCTAACCCAGTGGTCAGCAAACTGAGGCTCATGAGCCACATGTGGCTCTTTGGCCTCTTGAGCGTGGCTCTTCCACACATTGCTACATACAGGCGCACACATACAGTGTAATTGAAACTTCGTGGCCCATTGTGTAGAAGTCGATTTTTGGCTCTCAAAAGAAATTTCAATCTTTGTACTGTTGATATGTGGCTCTGTTGACTAATGAGTTTGCCAACCACTGCCCTGGCCACAGAAGAAGGGCCCTGGTCCGGAACACCATAGGAAAGCTCTGCTGGTAGTTGTTAAAGACTCCTCCCGCCAGCCAGCCGGCGAGGCGCCGGGAGGCGCCGGGATGCAGCACCTGTGGAGGCCACACCTGCCAAATAACCACTCGAACGCAGCCCTTGAATGTTGTTTCTGGCTTTCAGTGGCTTCTCTTTGTGAAGGAAGCATATTATCAACTCTTGAAAATACATTTCCAAGGAAACAAGTGTAGTCGTTGGTATTAAAAATGTGTTACATTTTTCAAAATTGAAGCTTCTGTGTGGGGAGATCCGGAACAGCTCAGAAGGGAACCCTCTGGATACATTGAAATTCAGCTCCCGAGTCGTTTCAGGTGGGGCTGTCAGCGGCTTCCTTAGAAGATTGTGGACATGGGTGGCATGAGGAAACGCAGTTTGAAGAAACAGCAGCACCCTCGCTGACTGAAGCCGCGGCTACTTCGCCTAACCCTGGGTGATAAATTCCCTCAGGGGCTACATCAGTGACCCCAAGAGCATCAAATTCACACTGCAGGACCCTTTCCGCAGAAACAGGCCTGTTCGGGGCCCGAAGCCAGGCAGGTCCCCAAAATCTGCCATGTGTTGGCAGGAAGTTGGCAGGGTCTGGATGGTCTACTTAGCTTCTCACAAACAGATGTTTGAAATGATCCCTCACTTCCGCAGAAGCAGCAGCTCCACAAGGCCTCTTCACAAGCTGATGGGACACCCTTTTGGTCCCGAAACATGGCTATGGCTGAGCAGCCTCCATGCACTGGCCTCTGACCCACTCAATCTCTGAAGTGAGTTGCCCACTAAGCCTAGCCCAGCATCGACCCAAAGACAGTCCAAGCCGAAGGGAAGCAGCCCAGTACTATGAGGGCAGGACAGGCGGACTGTGTCTGAAAGGAATGCCTTGGGGAAGCCCCCACCCGCCTGGGCACAGGCCAGGACAGGGACACTCCTGGGCTGCACTTCCAGCTCTGTACAGTGCCACCCTCACAGTGGACACCCTGTGCCTCCCACAAGGCCACACACACCTCCAGCCAGGTCTGTCTTGTCTATCGTTCCATCTTGAGTGGCTCACACAAGGTGTCCCAGATCAGAGGAGCTTAACAAAGGGTCTCTGAGAGAAGGATGAGGAAGGGCCTCATGAGTTCTGCCTTCTGGATGGAGAGAGAATTATAACTCGTCCAGTTTCCACTGTGACGCGAATGCCAGGAGGGGCCAGCAGATGCCTGTGTCCAATCTCATCCTCACCTATCGCCTGAAGACTCTGCTACATCCACATGCTCTACAACCAGATGGGTAGTTTTAGAAACCACCCAGATGCCACCAATGCGGACTTGGACCTTTCTGATCCTAATTTCAGTGTCTCTGAGGTCAGGCCGTCACGAGATGCCCTTGAAACCTCTGGCTCAGACACGCTGCACCCTCCTTTTCCACTGAGCACATGCAGCGTTTGTATAACCATGTCTGCGGCCAACACTTAGTGACACCACCCAAGTTCTCGTCTAAATCGCACCCCCGCCCCGTCCCAGATGTGGGACCAGGGCTGAGGGGGCCTTGTACTTGCTTGTATTCCCTGGAGAAGCGGAGTGGTCATGTGATTGTCACTGCAGGGGTCTCACTCTGAGAACCAGACAGTTTCTTGCCTGGATTCCATCCCTACTTGTCAGGTCCAATGCCTTCCTCAGCTATGACATCACGAGACCACTGCTGGGTGGCCGTATGTTAAGACGGAAAGACTGAGTGTTTGATAACATGGCCATAAGGGTCCTGTAGATGAAGGATGGATCAGGGCGTCACTGACATCGCTGTTACACTCAGGAGGTGCAGTCTAGGGGCTGGCACCTGGGGTGATGCGTGCTCTTCTACAGCTCACCCTTCCCTGCAGGCACGTGGGCACCTGACAGGGACCGGCCTCGGCTAACTCACTGTTGCAGGTCCTGGTCCCAGAGCAGAGCTCTCCCACTCCTGGGACCCAGTGCCCACCTGCTGCACAGGGACAGGTGGCTCTGAGGAGCAGGCTCCTGGCTGAGGCCTGAGTCCGCACTCACTCACGGGGCATTAACCGCAAGGCTCGAGCAGCTGCAGGAGTGCCGGGAAAGAGGGCTTCTTTGTGGGTGGTGTGCCCACCTAAGCCAATCCCAGGAAGGGGAGGAGAAGGCAGGCGGACATGTGGAGTGCCCTTGCTGTCCTCAGCCAGGCTGCCCAGAGGTGGTGGGAGGTCCCTCCAGGGCCAGTGGATGTGTCAGGGCTGTGCTTCTGCCACTCGCTGGCTGGGTGCTCTTTTGGTGTCTTTGTCTCCACCCCACTGTTGCTGGCTCTGGAGGTCACAGGGTCAGGGCAAGTGCTGGTTAGGGTCACTGGAGTGGCTCTGCAGCATCACAGCAAAACCTTCCAACAGACAGAGCCGACCTGTCTCAGCCCCGCCTGGCCCTGCACTGGCGCTCCAGACAGTGCCAGGGCATTGCTGTGCTCCTGGCGGGCAGAGGCCAGCAGCCTGCCCGGGCACTCCGGGTCTCCCCAACCCCTGGTCCCCAAGGGGGCCTGGAGGACACAGCCTGTGGCCCACTTGGGTCTAGAGTTCTCAGAATGTGAACCAGCCAGGGAGGCCAGTGTCTATGGTGATGGGACTCCTGCTCTGCGCAGGAGTGAGGGTGGGCACTGCCGGGAGCTGGGTAGAGGGTGCTGGTCTCCTCAAGCTCCCCCAAGAGCAGGGGACTCGGACAGGAACTGGCATCTCCTAACTCCAAGTTCGGGGCCTCAACAGCAAAGGAAGACTTTGGGAGACACAGACTGTGGGGGCGCAAGGGGCGTCAGGAGCTCAGCTCCCATGGGAGGGGGATGAGCAGCAAGGAATGGAGTGGGACTTCAGGAGCAGTCCTGGCAGATGGCAGCCCTACAGGGGGTGGGGCCCAGAGGTGGGAGGGGTGGGTGCAGGGGGTGGGACCTAGAGGTGGGAAGGGTGGGTGCAGAGGGTAGGGCCCAGAGGTGAGAGGGGTGGGTACAGAGGGTGGACAGGATCCCAGGCTGCGTTTTGCCGGCTCAGTGGGGCAAGTTGGGGTTGCTGGGGGCGGGGGGTGGGGGTCTGGGGTACAGGGGGAAATAGGGTGGCTTTGTGTTGAGGATGGCTTTGCTGGAAGACTCAGTCCCAGTGGAGATGTGGCTGGGCCCCCAATATGCCAAGTGTGTATGGTTCAAGGAGCCGTGGAAAGCCCCACCTCAAGTCCATCCGCCTCTATTATCCAGACACCGGAGGGCCGGTGAGGGCTGATGCGGGCGAGCAGGGTAACCCGCATTCCCACTAGGGCCATGCCTGCATCTGGGCAGATGGCATGGTGCACTCGCTCTGGTAGAAACAGATGCACGCCCACAGGTGGAGGACGGGGCAGTGGGGGGAGGGGGAAGGGGAAGCATGAGCCTGAGCCGCTCCTAGAGCTCAGCGCCCTGAACACACTCAGAGTCCTGCTGGGGCTGTGCACCGGCCTCTCCTCGGGACACGTGGCCACTGCAAAGCCCAGCTCCGTGCCGGGTGCCTCAGTACACTTGGCATCAGCGGGTTTGCCTGGGCACATGCCCCATAGCGGCTGGCGCCTGACACCAAATCCTAACTTATTGGCTGAGGTCACTAGGACGTGGCTGCCAGCCACATGCGTGGCCCTGCCTGCCCTCAGGCCCCAAGTTTTCCAGATGTCAGGCCTCCCCGGGAGCATTGTGCCAACCCCAGCACAGAGGATGCACAGCAGATTTAAACACAGAGCAGATGGCAAAAACCCACACCCATTTCTAAGATAAAAGATGGGACCCCAGCCTAGCCAGCATGGCTCATGATTGAGCATCAACCTATAAACCAGGTCATGGTTCAATTCCCAGTCAGGGCACATGCCTGGGTTGGGGGTTCGGTTCCCAGTGTGGGCATGTAGGAGGCAGCCGACCCATGATTCTCCCTCATCATTGTTTCTATCTCTCCCCCCATCTCCCTTCTTCTCTGAAATCAATAAAAACATAAAAAGTAAAAATAAAATAAAAGATGAGACTTTAAAGACACCTTCCTGCCCTCATTGCTCTGCCCAGGTCTTCTATGTCCCCAGGCCTTCTAGAACTTGGCCCCCCCTCTGCAGGGGTCAGCTGGTGTTCCCAGCACCTCCCACTAAGGTTACTGAGGCAGATGTGTGCTCCCCTGTCAGGCCCTCCCAGGCTTGGGTCTCTGGTCACTTCTTAAATATTAATATAGCCCCATCCCTCACCTGATAAAGGAGTTCTAGCCCCTTAAAAGGTGAGGGTGTGTGTTGAAAGCGTGGCCCCTGGATCTGATTTTCCTCTGTCCATTTAAATTCTTTGCATGTTTCAAAACTGTGTTTCACTGAAACCGGTTTGGCTCAGTGGATAGAGAATCAACCTGCGGACTGAAGGGTCCCGGGTTCAATTCCAGTCAAGGGCATGTATCTTGGTTGCGGGCACATCCCCAATGGGGGGTGTGCAGGAGGCAGCTGATCGATGTCTCTCTCTCATCGATGTTTCTAGCTCTCTGTCCTTCTCCCTTCCTTTCTGTGGAAAATTAATAAAGTTTATTTTTTTAAAAAATGTGTTTCTCTCTGAATTTCACTCTCACTTAATTGACAAGGAAATGTTCTTTGAGCTTGTAACTAGGACACGGGAGAGTAAGCCCCTTCCTTTGCTTTATACCTTGAATTACTGATGAACATATATTTTTTCTTTGCTTCCTAAAGAAACAGCAAGATTTAAAAAAGACATGCAAATGCCTAATATAAAAAGTGCTGCCAGGGAAGGGAATTAACAATTATTATTCTTCTCAAAGAAAAGATATTCCTTAATTCTTCTGGGATTTGCAGTTTTCCAAAGTTAGTAGACAGCAGGCCTGAAGGGGCAGGTTTGTGTATCCATGGGATCCTGTTGTGTGTGTGGTTTTCAAGAGCTGAAAGGAACCTTCTGGGTAGTTAGCGTCCCCCACCCCCCATCTGTGAGGATTCAGCCGGCAGGACCTTCTGGTGGGCAGAAGGGGGGTCAATAGTAACTACAGGGAGCTTGGTGGGTTGGCACAACATCCCCATATGCCAAGTGGTAGGTTCAATCTCCAAGCAGGGCACATACAAGAATCAACCAATGAATTCAGCAATAAGTGGAACAACTTGATGTTTCCCCCACACACACCCCTCTTCCCATCTTCTCTCTCCCTAAAATTAATAAATTAAAAAAATTAATTGTAACCACAAAATGAGTCCTCCCCCTGGACAGTGGGGAGAAAAGGAGACCTGGGCTGAGGGGTGGGCAGGGAGGCACGAACACCCAAGGATGGAGCTCATGCCAGCCTGGCTCTGGTCCTTCTGGGAGGGGCGCCCACCTGCACCCATCACCAGTCACAGGTGCACGTGTGCAATGTTCCGTGAGTGCACTGTGCAGCGCAGGCTGCCTATCTGATACTTTTTAACTTTTTTTTATAAAAACCCTCTTTCTTCAACAAAGTATTAGTTAAACTCTAAAGGAACGAGATAAAGGAGGCGAAAAATCAAAATCTAGCTCCACATAGTGACTCCACAGGGCGTGCCAGGGATCCGGCACTCCGCACAGTGCCTCCTCTTCAGAATTTTGCTGAGCGGCCCCTGTGGGCATATTGGTGTTGGAGGGCCTGGGCCAGGTGGAGACACACCTGGAAAACTACCTGGTGATGGTGCTTAGGAACAGACGCTGAGTTCCTGGTGCTGAATGATGTGATGGATGCTGGTGGGACAAGATCTGGGGGATGCAACCTGGCAGATCAGGAGTGACAGGAGGAAGCCCACCTGGGGAAGATCTAGCAGAAACAAAAAAGACCAAGTTGGTGCTGGCCATGGCACAGCTGAGAGCAGCAGCAAGGTGGGCCTGAACAGCGGGCAAGATGGGCACTAGAGGGCAGGCGAGGGCTGATGCAGATGAGCAGGGTAACCCCGCATTTCCGCTAGGGCCACACCTGCAGTGGGGCAGATCGCATGGTGCACTCGCTTCGGTAGAAACAGACAGGACCACCGCCCACAGGTGGAGGATGCAAAGCCTGGAGGAGTGCAGGCTGTGAGCTTGGGGAGGATCAAGCAGGAGGGAACTACAGGGGGCTCCTTGGAGCCCGAGGGAGAACCTGGATGCCAGGCAGCCCAAGGCCAAATCCCCGGAGCATTCGGAGAGTGGAGGGTTAGCCCTTGACCCATGGGCTACACAATCTCCAGCCGCTTCAATCCACACATGTGGCCTCCAGCTGAGCCCTTCTCTCGGCACCACCAGGAGAGCCCTACCTCTGCTCCTGGTTGTCCACCATGATTGGTAGGCCAGTGTACCATATGGGTACACCCCGGCTGTGGAGACAGGGTGAGGCTTTCTGCTCCGTGGGCATCTTCTCCAGGTGGCCTGAAGACCCAAACACAAGCGTCAGGAAGCTGCACCCCCCACAGCTCCCCTGCACCCCGTGAAGCTCCTCGCCCTCAGGGAAGGAGGGCAAGTTGGTCATCTTAGACCACTCGCAGGCAGGAAGTTGGTCCTGAGTATGGGACTATGATTACAGGAGTGTGTCTCTTCAGCATCACTAGGGAGCATGTGGGGAGGAGGCAGCCACCCACCCAAGGACTGAAAGGAGCAGGCATCCTCAGACCTGGAGAGGGCACATGCGTGTGTGCACCTGTGTGTGTATGTGTGCGTGCACATGTGGGCCTGTCTGTGTGTCTGTGTGCACATATACTAGTATATTGTTGGTGTGTACATGCTCTTCCGTGTGCCTGTGCACACACAGGAGGGTGACACACTGCTAGCTACTAGGCAATCAGACAGACTGGGCTGCTCTGGCCCCGACACACATGAGAAAGCGGGCAGTGGAGGCATGTAGTCCGAGACGCAGTGGCCATGCCGGCATCTCACACTATGAACGGCAGGCAGACACTTCAAAGCAAAGCAGGAGACAGACCTCGAGCCACAGAAAATCCCAGACCCTCCCCTTTGCCACGTGGATGGCGTGGTTCCCTCTGGTGTGTCCTGCACTCTACAGCACAAGCCCACACCTGCAGGCCTGGCTCCTCCAGGTCACATGTGTCCCACCTCTCCAGATTGGAAGCCAGGCAGCTCTGAAGGGGCGGGAAGGGGATGGTTCTGAAGATGAACCTACCAAGGGTTCCAGGGAAGAGGATCAAGTGGGGCCTGAGAGAGGAGCAGGAGGATAGAGAACTTTAAGGAGAGTCAGTGCCCACATCAGTTCTGCAAAGCCCTCGGTCACCCACTCAGTGGTCGGATGTTAGAATGGCATGATGGCTAGAAGGAAGCTCGATGTCCCACAACCTTCACAGCCCCTCACAGCGCCTCACAGCCCCCACAGCCTCCTACAGCCCTCACAGCCCCTCACAGCCCTCACAGCCCCTCACAGCCCCCCACAGCCCCTCACAGCCCTCACAGCCCCCTCACAGCTCCCAAAGCCCCCCATAGCCTCACATAAACCCTCAAAATCTCTGCTCAGCCCCCCACAGCCCAACAAAGTTGCGCAGCACAACATCCATCAGTGGAGCTGCCCAGCCTAAGCCCCAAGCCCTGGTTCTGCTCCTGGTCATGGTTGAGTCACCCCACAGGACCAACTGGTCAACCTCAGGGGACGGAGCAGGAGGAAAAAGAGCAGAGGCAGAGCCTACTGGCTCTCATGAATCACTCTATCTGGGATCAGGGTCTGGGAGGGACAGACCCAGAAGTCCGGAAGGCTATGGGATGCCCATTCGTTCCAGGGAGCCACACTGGGTGAGACATGCAAAGACCCAACAGCTTTTAGAGTGTGTTCAGAGCAAGAAAAAAGACAGGAGGTGCCTCTGCCCGGGCCAGGGGTGCCAGTAACTTTATTTCTCTGCCAGGAAACAAGGGCAGAGCACAAGGGCCAGAGGTCACAGACGTTGCAACAGATGGGGGCGCCAGAGGGAGCACCAGCCTTTCCTGGCTCGGGCTCTTGGGGGGGGGGTTGCAGGGGGGGGCTGGGTAGGGTCCTTCCAGGGACCAGGCAAACTCCCTGTGGTCATGTAGATGCTATGGAGAGTGTGCCCAGAGCCACGAGGCAGGTGAGCTTCGCTTCACCGAGAGTGGGCGCTGGGCAAGGCCAGCCCCACATCGTCACACTCCTTCCTGAGTTTAGGCTGTGAGATGATTTCCTAGGATGCTGGGCGTTTTAAAGACATTTACAAGATCTTTTTTAGATTCTTGAGGGAAACAGAACTGTGGGTACAAATTATGTTGCCTTAGAGCTGGTTGAACAGCCAGTGTCCAAATCCACAGCTGAACGTCACTCATTGGGCTGGTTCCATGGGCTCGTCCCATGGCAGACACAGAGGGGCCATTTGCTGCGTATGCCCAGCAATCAGGGAGCCTCAGGTGAGGAGAGGCAGAGACACTGCTCAGGACGCTATGCCCTGCGACGGTGCTGTGCTTGGTCGAGGAGGCTGCTTTCGTAACAGGGGAAACTGGTGGCACGTGGCCATCCCCTTCCCACCCACCCCCACCCTCTGCTTCACACAACAGCCTGTCTCCCCACCTGGGACGTAGTGTACCCTGCACTGTGCCAGCCATTCCTGCAGCCCCACTGCCCCTGCCTTCCTCCTGTATTGATTACCTGCCCGTTTCCATCTCTGTCCTGGGTCAGGGAGTTCAGAAGGACAGGGCTCTCTGTCCCATGGCCCTGCAGGCTGGCCCTGCCTCCCAGCTGTTTTTTCCTGCATCAAGGTGCTCCCCCGCAGCAGGACCCTGCTGAGAGTCCTGATAGCCAGGTCCTGGTCCCCAAGATCCTGCTCCTCCCCTACTGAGTTGCCGGCTCCTAGGGGCCCGGTGGCCACCAGAGGATGGCAAGTTGGCAAAGCGAATGGATAGCGCAGGTTTTGAGCTCACGCCCTGGACCTGAGGCAGGTGGGCCTTCATCCTCCTTTCCTGTGACAATTTCACCTCCAAGATGCTCCCTGAGAACGCCTGAAATCGCCCTCTGCTCCGGCACTGAGGCGCACAAGTCCCACCGCGTGTCCTCCATCCTGGGAGACTGGACGTGCCCACGGACTGGCCCTGGCAGGACATGGCCCCTCAGATCAGCCCGAGACTGGCATCCCAGGATGTCCTCGAGTGCACCCTGCCGGCCGAGGGCCCAGGTGTACTCACCCTCCCCATGGCCCTTCACCTGGCCCAGGGCTCTGCTGTAGGGATCCCCCGGGCTTTTCCTTTGAAAACTCGGGGTTGGCATCGGTAAAGGAGGAATTGCCTTGTTGTTATTAATAGCTTAAAGTCACCTGGCACCAGGTGGCCTGAAAAAGTGTGCAGTCAGTCTCGGCCAAGCAGGTCTGGGTGACTCAGAACCTGCAGGGGAAGGGCATGAGGCCGCACTGGTAGGGCTGACACACATGCGGACCGTACAGTGGGCAGTACTGGAAGCCAGGAAAAGTGAAGGGTTGAGGTCTCCACCTGGACTAGAATTTTTAGGGACAACCCCCACCAAGGCGACTCCCTGCTCTGCAGCCTGGGCACTGCTAGTGCTCCGGGCCACCAGGTGGGCCCTGTGTGTGAGCAGGCAACCATACTGCACAGGTGAGCAGGCTGGGGACTCCTTCCTGAGAAGACGATGGCAGCTGCGAGGTGGTGAGCCCATGTTAACACATTGTGGACCAGTAGTTTTATTGCTCTTTACCCTGTGGCCAGATAAGTTTCTATTGAACGAGTACAAAAAACATTTTTTACATAAATGTTAAAGGCACACTTTAAAATTAAATAGCCATTGCATTTTGAAGGTATTTATTGCATGTTCTTGCAAGCTAATATCTTTGTAAAGTATGATACTTTGTAAAACACTATGTGACATGAAGCGAGAATTCTCCCAATCCATCCACAATGTGTTAGGTGCTTGTGTGAGCGGTTCCTGGGAAAGAAAGGGGGTCCCGAACCCACCAAAGTTTCCTTTACTTGCAGGCTCCACCACTGCTTTGTAGTAAATGATGATTAAAAAAAGAAAATGCACTAGAACTGACTTTACCTTTGTCGGTTTCCCGGGTGTCCCTGGAGCCAGGGGCTGGCACAAGTCTGGCCTTGGGGAGGGGCACTGAGCACCATGGAGATGCGCTGGGCTTGATGCCTGGACTTGGTTCCTGGGGATCAGGCACAGCCGCTCACAGATGCCTGAGGCACCATAGAAGCCACCGCCTGCCTCCCGCATGCCAGTGTCTATGGCTCTGTTCCCAGGGGGGAGTCACAAGGGTTTCATGTGGAGGAGACAACAAGCTCCCTCTGAATGAAGAGGTCAGGCTGGGCAACCCCTCCTGCCCCACATTTCTGTTATGTGTGATTACCCTCCATTTGGAGGTTGGAGAGTGAAATTCCCTGCAGAGAAAGGTGTGTCTGCCAGGCCGGCGGGCAGTGGGGGCCGGGACCCCCAAATAAACTGCCCACTGTCGCCCTGGTTGGCTCGTGCCATCTGAAAAGTACCAGCTAAACTTCTCTGTGACTTTCACTTTGAGTTCGAACCCAGCCCCAGAGATGGCGGGCAGGCTCTGTCCTCCCCAGTACCCCAGCCGCAAAGGCTCCCACTAATTGAGGGGAGCCCTAGAAGATCTATAGAGAATGAATCTCACTTCTTTAAGCTCATTGCTGTTGATTAATTCTAAACCAAGGTCCCCAGCCTCTGCTTTAGTAAAGGACATGGTTTTAAACTGCCATCCATGGCCGTGGGCTCAGGACCAGTACTCGCCTGGTGCACTCTGAAGTTAAAAGGTAGCGGTCCACCAGTTTCCTGTGGAATGACCCCGAAAGGAGAGCCATTCCCAGGAAACTGCCCGAGAGTGCCCCATGTCCCCAGAGCCTTTTTGGGTCCTCAATGGGGTTGGGAGGAGTGGAGCCATCCCGGTGCCCTGGGTATGAGGAAGTGGAGCTGGACCAGCTCCTGCCCCGGGGGGGCTGCCTGTGCTGAAGGGCAGCAGAAACTCCTAGAATAATAGTTGTGATTTTTGGCAAAATTGAAAATTGTTGAAGTTCTGATCAGAGTTATAGTAAGCCTCTTTTTGTCACCAAATCAAACAAAAGCCCAGAGGAGGGTCCTGGTTACAAGGATGATTCTAGGAAAATAAGTAACATCTGTGGAGTGGCCTCTGTCCATCTTACCCTGTGTGTGGGGTCAGTGGGAGGGAGGAGGAGGAAGTGGGGCCTCAGGGCCTCCCAGGGAAGTGTGGCCTTGGCCCCGGCAGACAGACACCAGCCCTCACTCACCCCGTCCACACTGGGTGCCATGCATTCTGCCCTCTCCCAGGACCCTTCGCACCCACTCGGTTAGCCTCGGTCTTCACTGCTCAGGACCAGGCAGTCAAGTGAGCCTTGTCCTCATTCACAAAACAGAAAAACACAAACAAGGAGGGAGGATGGGCCTCGCGCTGAGAAGATGAGCCTCGTGCCGAGTTTTCTTACCACCCTGCCCTTGAGCCCAGAAACAGAGGACAGAGCACCCACTCCCACAATCGGACCCGGTTCTGTGTTCTTTTCAAATGTGAACCTGGGGTTGCCTATTGTTCCTTGATTTGCTTAAAACCAGTGGGTTTCAGCCAATGTGCTGCAAGAATGTTTGACACACACAGTCCCTGATACTGAGTCAGGCCGGACTCCTTTCCCTGCGGCTGTTGTCCCCATCAGCCTGTGTCTGGGTGCGGGAATCAGAGCAGCATCCGGCGTGGCTGTCAAACTGGCTACAATACTGTATGTCTGTTGGTGTGCTGCAGAAAGCTAGTCATTAGTTTGTGTGCCACAAAGGTTGAAAATCACTAGCTTAAAAAAATGTAGCAATAAAAATAAAGTTAAATAATAACAATAAAAATATTTTGTTAATTTAAGTGAAAAATAAAAACGCTTGACAACAGGTGGCTGGCCTTCCCAGCTGGAAATGACACAAACATGGAAATACCCTCAGCAATACTCTCTCCTCTATTCATTTGCTGTTGCAGATGATGCCAGAGTTGTTCTTGCCTGTACAGATGCAATTACACTGTGACTCTTATAAATGAGATTACAAGAAATGGGGTTTTTGCTCACAGAGAATGTGCGTTTTCATTGCCAAATTCCCCTCCAAAGGGGCTTTGCCAATTTATGCACGTAAGAGAGTGTATGGAAAAAAGGCAGTGAGTTTTACTTTTGCCAATGTGATAGGCAAACTATTGCTTAAATTTTTTATTTTTAATTGTTACAAAGTCAGACAGTTTTTATATACTAATTTCCACTTGCATGTCTTCCATGGTTTCCCTGAGTCTGCCCTCATGTTTCTTGTGTGTTTTCCTTCCTGAATGTGGAACCCATTTGTAGATTAGGAATGCCAACCTTTTAAGTTGACCAGGCTTTAAAAACAGCTTAGAATCTGTGGTGGTATGGTTGCCAGATCAGCAGACGCTTCCTGTTTTCTTCTGATCGCTCGTGGTTCACTGTTCTTTACATTTAGATCTGGCTTTCGTTTGAGGCCTGGTAGGATGGCGGCCCACTTCCAGGTGAATTTGTCCTTTATCAGCGGCAGAGAGGTCCTCACTCCCCCAATGCCGTTTGGCTGACGCTGCCTCTGACAGCCCACTCCATTCTGCTACCAGTCTGAGACTACCTAAGTGGCATCAGATAGTTTATATCCACAGGAAACTGCTCGTCCTCGAACCCCAGGATCTGGGCTCCTAAATCATATTCTTCCCAGACCTGAATCCAGATGATCTTTAGAACCAAATTATCAAGTCACACACCTGTGCACATGTTTGCACTCACACATGCATGTTCACGCACACACACTCATACACACGCACGCTCACACTCACTGACACATCATGCTCACATGATGGTGTAGACCCCTCGTCACCTACTTTCCTCTGATTCCACTTCTTCTTTTTAATCCTCACCTCAGGACACATTCCCATTGATTTTAGTGAGAAAGGAAGAGAAAGAGAGAAACATCGATGGCTACCTCTCATATGTGCCCCAGCCTGTGCCCTAACCAGCAATAGAATCCACAACCTTCTTGTTTTTCTCACCTAAGTTGGGAATATTAACAGGAACCACATCCTAAGAATATAGAGGTCGTTTATGAGTGATGCATGCCAAATGCTTGGGAGCGTGCCCAGCAGGCACATCGTGGGCATCCAGCACTTAATCATTCAGCTCGGTTAGGACTGTCTCTGTCCATTGGAATCCAACTCATCTTCAAAGCATGGAGCCTCCCCAAGTCTCCTCAGAGGGAATTCCCACCCTCCTCACAGAGGGGCGCTAGTCCCAGGGCAGGAGTCCCAGGAGATGGCCAGCTGGATGTCCCCGCTGGGCCAGCAGGCACATGCCCCCCCTCGGCAGGTGTGTCAGATGTGGGTCACCTGCCAGGACGAGGATCACTGTCGCTAGGCGGGGCCCCTGCAGGGCACAGGGAAGCACTGGGAGAGTGTGCTTTCTGTGTCTTTGGGAAGCTCCCCCCACCCTAATCCTCACCTGAGGGTATTTTCTCACTGCTTAGAGAGCAGGGAAGGGAGGGAGGAGAAAGGAGGTAGGGAGAAAGAGAAACGTTGATGTGAGAGAGATACATACACTGGTTGCCTCCCACAAGTGCCCCAACTAAGGCAGGGATCAAACCTACAACCCAGGTATGTGCCCTTGACCAGGAACTGAACCCTCAACCCTCCGGTGTGTTGGCTGGTGCTCTAACCACTGAGCAACCGGCCAGAGCTTGCACTGCACAACTTTTTTTTTTAAGGCTATTTATTTATTTATTTTTAAAATATATTTTATTGACTTTTCACAGAGAGGAAGGAAGAGGGATAGAGAGTTAGAAACATCGATGAGAGAGAGACATCGATCAGCCATCTCCTGCATGCCCCCTACTGGGGATGTGCCCGCAACCAAGATACATGCCCCTGGAATCGAACTTGGAACCTTTCAGTCTGCAGACCGATGCTTTATCCACTGAGCCAAACCAGTTTTGGCACTGCACAACTTTTTAATAAAAATGTCTCCCCGATGAGAGAGCCAGAGTGCACATTTGGAAAGCTCACAGTGCCATCATGTTATTAAAGGAAATGAAAGAAATCAGGTCTCGCCTTCAGAATTCCATGTCCCCTGGGGCAGACCACGGGTTGGCAGGGGGGGGGGGGGGAGGTGCGCTGGGAGCTTGCTTTCTGTATATGTGGCTGTGAGGAACACACGGTAATATGGTCACCGATGCTGGAGTTTGTGATGATGCCCTGGGCCTAGGACTGACCTGCAATGTCTCCAAAGCTGAGCACAGTCCCAGGATGCTTCTGAAGTAAATTTATGGATTAAACAAATACAGTGAAGGCACAAAAATGTCACCTCTCAGTTACATATAGTGTGCGGAGAGTAGAAAGAATTTTGTTTTTTTCCTATTCCCAATCTACAGCACATGCCCTCATCCTCCTATTTACCCCCCATGTCTATGTCCATAGGTTATGCTGATATGCCTGCATACAAGCCCTTTGGTTGATCTCCCCACCTCCCACCCTTCCCTACGTCTGAGGTTTGACAATCTGATTGATGCTTCTCTGTCTCTGGCTCTATTTTTGTTCATCAGTTTATGTTGTTCTTTATATTCCACAAATGAGTGAGATCATGTTTTGAGGAAATGCCATACTGTTCTCCACAGTGGCTGCCCCAGTCTGCATTCCCACCAGCTGTGCATGAGGGTTCCTTTTTCTCTGAATCCTCACCAACAATTGTCATTTGTTGATTTGTTGATGATAGCTGTTCTGACAGGTGTGAGACGGTACCACATTGTTGTTTCGATTTGCAACTCTCTGATGATTAGTGACTGAACATTTTTTCATGTGTCTCTTGGCCTTCTGTATGTCTGCTTTCAAGAAGTATCTCTTTAGGTCTTTTGCCCATGTTTTGATTGGATTGTTTATCTTCCTTTTGTTAAGTTGTATGAGTTCCCTATAAATGTTGGAGATTAAATCTTTATCAGAGATAACATTGACAAATATGTTCTCCCATGCTGTGGGCTTTTTTGTTATTTTATTGATGGTTTCTTTTGCTGTGCAAAAGCTTTTTATTTTGATGCAGTCCCATTTGTTTATTTTCTCTTTAGTTTCCATTGCCCTAGGGCCCAGTAGATCTATCAGTAAAGATATTGCTACAACGTATGTCTGATGTTTTGCTGCCTATGGATTCTTTTAAGATTTTCATGGTTTTTATTCTTACATTTATGTTCTTTATCCATTTTGAGTTTATGTTTGTATATGGTATAAGTTGGTGATCTAGTTTCTTTTTTTTTTTTTGGCATGTATCTGTCCAATTTTCCCAGCACCATTTATTGAAGAGACTGTCTTGACTGCATTGCATGCTCTTGCCTCCTTTGTCAAATATTAATTGAGCAAAATGGCTTGGGTTGATTTCTAGGTTCTCTGTTCTGTTCCATATATGTCCGTTCTTGTGCCAATTCTAGGCAGTTTTGAGAACAGTGGCTTTGTAACATAGTTTGATATCTGGTATTGTGATCCCTTCTACTTTCTTCTTCTTTCTCAGGATTGCTGTGGCTATTTGGGGTCTTTTTTTATTCCATATGAACTTTTGGAGAGTTTGTTCTAGGTCTATGAAATACGTAGTTGGTATTTTAATGAGGAGTGCGTTGAACTATAGATTGCTTTGGACAGTATGGACATTATAATGATGTTGATTCTACCAATCCATGAACATGGTATGTTCTTTCATTTGTTCGTGTCTTCCTCTATCTCTTTTTTCAATGTCCTGTAATTTTCTGAGTACAAGTCCTTTACTGCCTTAGTTAAGTTTATTCCTAGGTATCTTAATTTTTTTGTTGCAATGGTAAATGAATTGTGGGGTTTTTTTTAATTTCTCTTTTTGTAAGTTCATTATTGGTGTATAAAAAACCCATAGATTTCTGGGTGTTAATTTTTAGAAAGACTTTTTAAGTTGCCAAACTTTTTATTTTATTTATTGATATTTTTAGAGAAAGAAAGAGGGAGAGAGAGAGAGAAAGAGACATCGATTTGCTGTACCAGACCTTGGTGTATTGGGATGATGTTCTAACCAAGTGAGCTACCCAGCCAGGGTGAGTTGCTAACATTTTCCCCAGAAGTAAAGCCATGAGCTACAGCACACAGCCTGCACAGACCCCGGCGGCAAGCTCTGTTCTAAATGATCTCTCTGAAGGTGACTCATCTTCCCACCCCTTCAAGCTCAGTGCCTGGACCAGACGTGGGCAGAAGGCCTCCCGGCAGCAGCTTGACCTCCACCATGTGGTGTCTGCCTGTCCACCTTTCTGGGGACCCGCAGCACATCCCATAGGAAGGGCCAGCATGGCTCAGGAACATGGAGCCGCTGATGGGGGCGGGGCGGGGGGAGGGGGCTCTGCAGATCCAGTGTGTCTGTGAGCCAGGGGGTACGGTCACTAAACCCAAAGTGGCAGGAACCACCATGGGTGAGCTGGTGGGCTTCTCAGGGATAGGGTTTCCACCATCTGGCTGGTGTGGGAAGAATCACAGGATGGGACAGGCCTGTGGGGTCTCCAACAAGGTCTGATGAACTTGCTGTGATAGTGAGAATTCAAGATGCAGAGTCTGCAGGGCCTGAGGGCAAGAGAGGGGACCTCAGCTTCCACAGCCCAGGAAGGGGTCCCCTGAGGTGGGGGGAACACTCAGTTCTCACAGCCCTGGAAGTGGTCCCACGCTGAGGGACCGACAGAAATCCAAGGAAAGGTGTTACGGGTTTACAGAACTGGGCCAAAGCCATGCTTTTGCACCTCTGTCTGCTGAGGACCCAGACTGTCCTGGCCTGGCCCTTATGGGCTATGGCAGGCAGCTCCCTTACCTTCACAGCTGTGTGTTCACCTCCTGATGACGTCACTGTAATTTGTGGTTGAACTGCAGTCTCCGTATTTGCTGAGTCATCCCCTGACACCCCAAACTCAGCACAAGGTCCTAAGCCTAGGCGGAGAGGTGGGGTGGGTTGGGGACAAGGCTGAGAGGTTGGGGGGCGGGGGGAGCTGAGGAGTGAGGTGGGGAGGGAAGGGGAGGGGTAGGGTGCAATGGGGAGGGGAGGGGAAGAGTGGGTGGGGTGGGGATCCCGTTGGCCGCCTGCTGTCCACCACCAGCAGCTCACCAGCATGGCCCTGCAGATTAGCAGTAATTAAACTGTGAAATCAGATGAACATCCGGATGCCGTGCCAGGCTGTCAGGAGGGGTCTCGGGAGACAAATCACCGCCAAGCCCGCACCCCCCTTGGCACAGGCACAGGGCAGAATAATGAGCCGTTCAGCCTCCTCTGGGTGGACGGTGGGCAGCAGCTTTTCACGTTGCCATAGTGACAACAGGCCCGGCGCTGGTTAATGAAGATGGTCGTGAAAAATTATGCCAATGTTAAAGCCACTGCTTGTGAGCGATAGCACAGGAGCCTCCCGGCAGGTGCGCCGTGACAATGGGGAGGTGATAGGATCCAGGGCGGATGACGGGGCCTGGGGAGGTGACAGGAATCCGGGATGCACTGACAATGGGCAGAGGGGCCAGGACGCCTGACTCCGAACTTGGGTGGCGAGTGATTTCTCCCTGTGGCTTTGCTCCCTGGACCCTCGTGGGTGCCTGGGCATGGGTGCCCATCCGCCTCGGGTCACTTCTCCATTTCCTGAGGAAACACCGCCGTCAAAGCGGACACGCCTCGGCTGAGTGAAATCACTACTGATCGTTCCCAGATGATTGTTCTTGTGGGTGAGCTTTGCACGCTTGTTTTTTTAAACTGCTTTTCTCTCTTGACTGAAATTTCAGGGAAATTTCCTGGCATGTGGGCCCCCTAGTGTCTCCATGGACATGGGTACGGGGCCCCCAACGGGATCGGTGGGTCAGAGTGCGGGAGCCCTGCATCTCACCACGGCTCAGGTTGCACAGCCAGAGCCCCCCGAGGAGCCGTGTGGCATGTGACCGGCAGGGTCTCCCTGGGTCCTGTCCCATCGCCCCAATCTGCACTGGAAGCTCCAGCAGCTTGGGGGTCCTTGGAACGTGCAGGGTTCTGGCCTTCTCAGGGACCCTCCCTGTCAGTGGTCAAGGACCCTAAGGCTAGGGTCCAGCTGTGCCGCCTGGTTCCGGCGATTTGGGGCCCGGCTCCGCGGCCCCCTTGAGCTCAGCACTCGCAGTACCGGCGGTGTGTCCACTGCTTGGCCTCAGCAGTGAGGGGTTGTGGGGCCGCGTCCCGTCCTTGGGGTCTTCCAGAGCCTCCTGCCCGTCCCACGACAGCACTGCCTGCAGCAGACACGAGCTCCGGGGGCTGCTCTGCGGGGTAGGGCTCCCTGTCACTGTGAAACGGAGGGCTATCTCCCCAGGAAGCAGATGGGAGACGCTCAGTCAAACGTTTAACCTGAAATGCTGGGAAGAACATGGAGCCCTTCTGTGTCAGACCCTGCCGGGTCCCCAGGATGGTGCCCAAGGCCTGCTCCTCTCCCAGCCGTGAATTGGGACTGGGCAGGCTCACACCCTCCCTCCCTGCACAGACCTAGCCCTCACATGGCTCCTGGCCTTTTTTGCGTCAGCAGACCCTTACGTGGGACCATGTGGGAGGAGGAACACCACAGCCTAAGGAAGGAGAGTTGGCCAGGGAGGCTCGGGAAGGCTTTAGTCTGCAGGCCAGCAGCCGCCAGAGCAGGGCAGGGTGCCAGCAGTGTGTGAGGGACCCAACCTGGAGGAGCGGGGGAGCCATTGCAGAAGGGAGCCTGGGGATGGACCCTGCTCTGGGTCCAAGCACCCGCCATCATCATCACCTCCATACTGAGCAGAGAGGAAGCACTTCTTTGCTGGAAAACGGGGGGAGAGAGAGATGACAGAGCTTGGCCCCATCCAGGCCACAGTGTGTGTGTGACCGAGACAGGGCCAGATCAGATGCTCGCACCTCCACAGCCATTCCTGTGAGCCCTGTGCTGCCTCCGTGACAGGGCCCACATCATGCAGGGGAGGAGACAGGCTCTAATGCACCAGGACATGGCCACACTGGGTGTTCATGGGGAGGGTGACACCCCAGGGATGTCTGAGGGGACATTGGCCACATGCCTGGAACCCCCCCCCCGCCCCTACCCCACCCCCGCCCACACACACACACACACACACACACACACACACACACACACACTGCTCACAAGTCATTTACTTGGTCCCTTAAGATTTTTCCAAATTCCAGAGGCCTGCTCCTTCCCGGAGAGGCTGGAGTGTTAGATTCAGGGAATCCCCATTCTGTAGGAGCAGCACCCAGGCCCCCATTACCAGCCCGCATGCTGGTCACCAACCTCTCCTCTTAGCTTTGGTGTTTCTGCCCTGGAAACAGCACAGCCAAATGCTGAAGAACAGGCAGGCAAGACTGGGGACAGCAGACCAGCTGGGGCGCTGGCTTTGGGGAGCATCCAGCGCACTTGACCTGGAGCTGAGTCTTGAGCAATCAGCCTCTTGGGTCAGGAAATTGGCCAGAAAACCTCACCCAGCGGGTTCCAGCAAGACTGGGAGTCTCACATGGCTGAAAGCGCTATGTGGTCCACATGCAGGCACAGCGGTGCCTCCTCTCTCTCCATCCTCTTTTCTTCCTCCCACCACCTCCAAGCCAAACCACTCGGTTTAGAAGGGGGTGTGGGATGTGCCGGGCCCCCACTCTGATGCCCAGGCAGGTAGGCTCCCTCCTGTCAGCCAGAGCTGCTCAATGAGACAGACATGGGAGAGAAGGAACTACCCCTCAGGACCATCCAGTCTGGCCAGCAGCCAAGGCGTCACCCTTGCAGAGATCTGAGCAGCAGCGGGCTCAGCAATCACCACAGGAGTGCCTGGCACCCCAGTGCACGATCCTAGAAGCTAAACGGCCTCTGACATTTAATTTAAATGCAGGGCACTTTGATTCAGAAATAACCCACGATGCTCCTAGCTGGCCCCTCCCTTGCTGACTGCCCGCCCCCCCTCATCCAATGCAGCTCGCACAGACTGGAACCCAACCTCACTCTGTCCTGACCACCCCTGAGCCCCCACCCTGGAGTGGCCTTTGCATGTCAGGACATCAGCGTCTGCCATTTGTAACCAAGAGAGAAATCTATTTCTCAGTGTGGGGCCTGCACGTGACCCCCACCCCATTAGTGGTTACTGCAGCCTCTCCCCTCACACTGGCCTGAGCCACCCGCCTGCAGCCAGTCAATGCTTTTTCCCAGAGGACGCTACTGGCCAGGCCTTTCTTTTGGGAGCCTCTGGCCCAGGAACCCTTTCTGTGCTGGCAGAGACTGACTGGAACATTCTGGCCTGAGAGTGAGCCTGGCGGCTGGCAGGACAGGCAGATGTCTCCACCCGCCCCCCCAGCCCTGCGCCACCGCGGGGTTCTCTGTATGCTGCATTCCATTTAGTTTGTTGGTCTCTGAGACTCAGTAGGACCTCCGTTCCAGCAGCTTCCGTGCAAGCACTAGAGGCAGGGGCCTGGTGCAGGGGAGTGGCTCTGGGCTGGGGTTTGGTACCAGTTTTAGCTCCCAAACCCATATTCAAAAGAAACAGACACACACCCCATGAATGTTCCAGCCACAGCAGAGGGTGAAGTCCAGACCCTCATGCCTCCCTGTGCCTCAGCACCCGAAGTGTGGGTGCCCACACCCTACCCCTGCTCCTATGCACAGAAGGGCCTGGATGTGGCACCTTTCCATGACCCTAGAGTCCCACCTGCAATTTCCCCATGATGCTCTGGACCCCAGATCCCTCAGCCCCCAACAGGCCCTTCTGATCTGATCACATGGGCAGAACCAGCTCCAGATTCCAGACCCGGATCCCATTTAGTGCTGCACCTTCCCCACTAACACTTAGGGCCACAGCTGCTGGGGCCCATGCAGGCACGGCCACACACAGAAGCTAACCTGGCTGCCCCTGCTCACCCCTCTGAGGAGCCTGAACACCCAGAGCAGGTCACAGCAGCTGGTCTCCCCACTGGGCCCCTGGGCCTACACCTGCCCAGGGCTGGAACCGGGGCTGTAGAAACCTATTTTCCGAGCACCTGCCTTGACCACAGGGTCGCTGCTGACTGGGAGATGGAGTGAAGGTCCGACGTGCTTATTCCCAGCAGGTGAAAGGGATCCGCACGATATGGTTCCTTCCCCCAGGGCAGTGCTCAGAGACACAGCCTGGCCTTCTATCTCAGCCCCAAGCCAGGGCCAGTGCCAGCCCAGCCCTGGCACACAGGCTCTTTCCTGTGGGTGAATGGAGGGCCAACCACCCAGCTCCCGAGGCCTCAGAGGCCATTCATGATGCGCGAGTGTAAAACCCATTCACCTCCCTCTACCACCCTCTCCACCTGTCTACCCACAGTTCACAGTTCATGTGGAGGAGAGATGTTTAGGTTCTAAAGGGGCAGTTGGGGGGCCAGTCTCCTCACCCCACAGATGAGTCCCAGAGTACAGAGGGGTGGGGGTGCTGAGGGACAGAGGAGAAGGGTCTAGGCCTGGCGGCTGTGTCTAGGGTCTCCCAGGCTCTGCCACAACCTTATGGGCTCCTGGGTTCCTGCCTCCCCTCTGTCCCCTGTAGGGTCCTGGCTGGGCTACTCCCAGTGCTTTCTGGTCTCTAAGTCCTAGTTTCCCTCCTGCAGGGACAGCACCAGGCCCAGCCCTCCCTCGGGTGTCCTCGATTAGGGGCCAGGGACAGGAAGATGTGGCAGAGTGGACACCGAGATGAGCAGCGGAGTGGGCAGGGCTCAGCCAGCTCTGTGTGGTGACTGCAAGGAGCCAGGGAGGTGCTGTCCACGGGCACCCAGCTCCGCCCTGAGCGGCTCTGTGCCAGAACGGTGTGACCTCACCGCGGGGTTGCCCTGGAAACCGTGGCCAGTTCTTCAGTCAGCACACAGGAAACTAAATGGACCTTAAAAGTGATGCTCACTGTGCCCCAGCCTCCTGCCCCACTGTCCCCGGGAGAGGAGGTGCCTTCGTCCATCCTAACTGGAGACCCTGGAATTGGAACGGGGCCCCAGGGCCCCAAGAAGCATATGTGCTTCCCAGGTGCTGGCCAGCAGGGAGTCCACATGGCCAAAATTGGGGTGACAGGTTTGCCAACCCTACCGGGGAGCACAGTCTCCCCAGGCCAATGACTGAAAGGGCACATGTGCGAAGACAAAAGCCAGCGAGAAATCTAGCCAGGCGGGTGGATCACGGGTTGCAGTGTCGTCCTCACACCTGAAGGCTGTGGGATCAATTTCCGGTCCGGACACATACCCAGGTTGCAGGCTGGATCCTCGGTTGAGTGTGTATGGGAGGCACCAATCAATGTTTCTCTCTCGTTCTAATATCAATGAGAATGCATCCTTGAGTGAGGATTGATGAAAAACCAGGGAGATGTACGTGTATGCTGAGGCTTGGGAGCTGCCTGGGAAACTGACTTTTCCATAGGTGAGCGGAGGGCACAGCTGCGACCAGGACCTCCGCTGACTGAGATGCCGGGGTCTTGCTTGTGAAGGTTTCTTCTCGCAGAAAAAGCCACTGTCCTGGGGCCCTCACCACCTGGGCAGAGTGCAGAAGCCACAGCCCCTTTTTTCTACCCTCTGAAAATGTCACATCCCCCTCCCATGTGCAGGGGGTCGCTGCTTCCAGCCACAGCCACACATCTAGCCTGGCGCTGGAGGGTTGTTGGCTCTGGTTTTCTCTCGTGCGGGGGGCAGGGGAGGGAGCGGAAGGAGGGGGCCACACAAGCATAGAAACCAAGGCCACCATTTTGGTCCAGCCTCTCCCTCCCAGAGTTCAGGCTGGCTCGGTCGTCTCCATCAGCTTGGCTGGAGGGCAGGGACTCAAAGGCCTGTGCTTGCCCTCAGAGTCTCTCCCTTGTCTTCTGAGGACACCAGTCCTAGCAGATAGGGCCCACCCTTAGGACATGGAGACTTCATTATGTCCAGACAGTAGCATAGGTGGGTAAGGCCTCAACATTTTGGGGAGACAGTTTAGTCCATAATACCACCTATAACAGCAAGGCTGGAGGTAGAGCCTGCACCCTGCCCAGGGTTGAGCCTGAGACACACAGGCCTCCCAGCTGAAGATCCACTTTCTCTTGCAAAGGGGGGACGGGACTGACAAGGAGAGGCCCTCACACTCAGTGGGATCCCGGGGCCCCTCACACTTAGCAGGATCCCACAGTTTACTGCCTTATCTGAGAAACATGGGACAGTGCAGGGGGCTGTTACCCATTATGCAGGGACAGTGAGCATTGGGCCTGGGCCATCAAACCCAGGAGGTCGCTCCGTTTCCTCAGAACACACTCCCAGGGTGGAGGGTCCCGACTGTCTCCATCGAGCCGAGACTCAGCCCTCACCTCAGTCCTGACTCAGCTTCCCTCTCAGAGGGTGGTGCGTGTCTAGCCATCATCAACCCATCCTGGGCCCCAGTATCCCCAGAGTTGGTGTGATCCACTCACTTTGGGGAATTGGCTCAGCATTTGCTTCTGGGACAAACAGGTGAACAGAGGATCCCTCATCCCACACCTGCAGTGTGCCCTCCCTCTGATGCACTCCACTCAGTGCCACATGGCCTGTGTGCCCATGAGTCCGGCCCTGGAACTGGTCACAGCCAGCAGCTCGGAGGCCCACCTCACGTGGCCCCTCACATGCTCAGAAAATAGACCCATTTGCTGCGGCCATCTGCTCCTGTGAAAGCTCCCTCTGCTCTGAACACCTAGTCACCCTGAGGGCAGACTCAGCCTCATTCTCAAGGAGCTCACTCTCGCTCCTCAGCCACTTGGCAGCCTATGAGCTCGGCAAGATGCCAATTGTCCAGGAGAGTTAGTCGCTCGGAGCCCCTCCCGTGGCCCTGGGCCCAGAAAGACAGCATTCAGAGTCACAGCCAGGGTGGCATTTGCCCAGTGGACTCATCGTCCCACCACCCTGACCGATGGGCCACCGTATCCTGCCCATGCTGACTCGTCACTTATGCAGACAGACAGACAGTGGTGGGTGCGACGTGGCTGAGGAGCTCTGAGCAGCGGCCACAGGGAACAGCCATTCCAGAGCAGGCATCCTGAGTCTGTCTGCAAGGCCATCCACAGGGAGAAGCCCTAAGACCAGAGTCCCACGGGCACAGTAAACACTGCTCAGTCGCAATGGCCTGGTCATATCCACACTGCAGCCAGGATGCCTCTCCCTTCACAGTGGGAACAGGGTGAGGTGTCTCCCAAGAGCTCCATGTGGCCTCCACACCCACATGGGCACAGGTCCGGCTGCAATGCCCAAGCACTGGGCCACTGGGCCTGCCTCTGCCAGCTGGCCTTTCAGTCCGTGTTCATCCATGGTGGGTGGGGGTATGACTGAGCTGGTGACTATCAGTTACTGCACAGCCAGGAGAGGGGCAGTGCCCAGATGCCAGCTGGAAGTGAGGGAGGGCAGAGCATCAACTCGGGAGTGTCGTATGCATCGCTGCTCAGCCACCAGGATGATGCTGAGATATCTGCTCACAGCGGAGCTGGAAGGCATTGGGGTGTGTGTGCCTCCCTCCTTCCTCAATGGGAACTCAAGGAGCTGAAGTGTACCTATGGTGTGCAATACTGTGCGCTTGTGCTGACATGAGAAGTGAAGCCAATGACATGGTGTGGCTATCTCCAAGGAGATTCTTCATCCACTCAGTCATTCTGCTGATCAGTGTGCCCTCAACACGTGTGGGTATGGCTTCGTAGCTCCACAGTCCACGCTGCAGGGAGGCAGGTGTCCAGTGGTCACACAGTCCTAGAACTTGCATTAGGCCCAGACGTTGGAAAGGGGCCGCCTCTCTTGTGCGCAGGCCTACCGCCCAGAGCGGGGGAGGGGTGGGTGCCGCATTCGGGTCGTGGGTACAGACCCAGAGTCGACAGCTGGGTGTCTCTGGGTCTCTGGAAGAGCTTTCTGGGCAGGATACCCTGCACCAGTCAGCGCCGTGATGGGGACATCACAGGCCAGCTAAGGAGCAGAGGCCACAGGGGCTGCATTTCAACAGGACAAAATGTGGAGAGGGGTCAGCTCAAGCAGGACTGGGCTAGGCCCGCCTCAAGGTCAATGCAGGGAGAGTGGGGGAACCGGTGTCCAGGGCATGTCTTGAGCAGCCACACAGCCACTGAGTAGTTTTAGCTCAAAAAGTCACATGAATTGACAGCCCAGGTCACCTGGGTAAGTACTGGCGCTCCACCGGTGCTCAAGGACACGCTCACCTCCACCACCTCATATCTCCTGTGGCCCAGGACAATTCTGAGAGCAGGAAGTGACCAAAGTGTCACCCCAGCCTGGCTCCCTGAGGGGCCCTCCCCGGGGGCACATGGGCGTGGTCCTGGGGCTCCAAGGTCCCAGCTGGCTGGGTCCCTCCTTGTTCCTATGTCACTGGCCTCCTGTGAGAGGCAATGAGCACAGATTATACAAATCCTGTCTCCAGTTCACACTTTGCCTTCTGATAACGGCCACCAGCCACAGGGGGTGCAGGCAGAGGCACCTTCAGGCTGTGTAAACTCAGCTCCTTTCCTTCTCACATTCAAGGGTTTTCTGGGGATAAGACAGGAGTGCAATCCCTCAATTTGGTTGAAATGTGTTAAGATTTTGTGTTTCTAAAACCCAATTGGAATAAGGCCTGGACTTTATGGCTGTGTGTCCCCTGAACCTAGGGCACATTGATAGTGACATTCCTCCTCCATGGACCCAATCCTATGGCCTGAGAATCCTCCAGAGGCAAACACACAACCTCAGGGAGCTGCAGTTCAGGCTCTGCTCAGCAAAGACTGCTCTGAGCTTTCTTTCCCCCAAGCCTCTAGGGTCGAGTAGCTTTCTGACTTCCCATCCCCCCCACCCCCTATCCTCCCCCGCCCCGGCAACCCCCACCCCACTGGCCAGGCATGAGAGAGATATTCCCTTAGAAAGAGCACCTTTCCATCAGCTGTGCCCTTGCCTGACCTTTTGTGGCTCCCAGTGCTGGTATGCCACCTGAGGGGCTTTCCGTGAGGGACACTCCCTGGTGAATGCTGGTCCCAAAAACCACACTTGAGCATTTGGGGGACTCAGGTATGGGCACAGTCAGGAGAGGACAGAGATGAGGCCACAGGTGTGGAGAGTGAGGGCTGAGGTGTGGAGAATGAGACCTCAGGTGTGGAAAGTGACGCCTCAGGTGTGGACAGTGAGGGCTGAGGTGTGGAGAGTGAGGGCTGAGGTGTGGAGAGTGAGGGATGAGGTGTGGAGAGTTAGGGCTTACTTTGGAGAGTGAGGGATGAGGTGTGGACAGTGAGGGCTGAGGTGTGGAGAGTGAGGAAAGAGGTGTGGAGAGTGAGGGATGAGGTGTGGAGAGTGAGGGCTGAGGTGTGGACAGTGAGGGCTGAGGTGTGGAGAGTGAGGGCTGAGGAGTGGAGAGTGAGGATTCAGGTGTGGAGAATAAGGACTAAGTTGTGGAGAGAGAGGACTGAGGTGTGGAGTCTGAGGACTGAGGTATGGAGGGTGAGGGCTCAGGTGTGGTGCGTGAGGATTGATGAGTGTGGAGTGAGGGCTGAGGCTTGGAGAGTGAGGGCTGAGTTGTGGGGAGTGAGG
>JAAGEH010000327.1:2611330-2647192 GCA_011751065.1 Lasiurus cinereus | reverse complement strand
GTGAGGGGCTGTGGACAGCTTGTATGATAAGCTAATGGCGAAAGTGCTGGTGTCCGCCGCCCAGTTCAACACTGTCCTGGGTTCTTTAGCGAAGCTCAGTCAACTCTGCACCTCTGTCTTCTCATCCTGCCCGTGGGTTCGCCGGGTTGCACGAGGCACCCAAGCCTCAGAGGGGTGGATATAGGCACAGAGCCATGCCACCAGCAGGTCTTTCGTGGAATCCCATCCCGAAAGGGCTATTTTTGGACCTGGGGGCACTCAGGATGTGCCAAGCCTGTGCTGAGCAGTTAGTGGATTTCAGTTGCAAAGGAGAGATTCTGCTTTGAAGACGACAGGAACAACAGAACAGATGCAGTAGCCCACAAACGCCCAAAGTGGCCACGCGCCCAGCTCCAACTGCTGCTAGCTGGTTGCCTCAGGGGCGATGGGTTTGACCCCCCACCCTCTGGGTGCTGCATTCCTCACAAGGAAGACTTAATCACCCACCCTGGAAGGGGCTTCCCTTCACCCACCACCCGCCACCTGCCAGACCTCGTCACCATGGGCAGCCACACAGGCCACCACTACACCAGCACTGCCACCACTTTGCCAGGAGCTGGGCTCATGAGTATATTTCTTTGGCCCATTTTCCGAACTTTCTGTAACACAGGCATGTTCTTTTTAATCCCACAAAGAGTCCTGTTTCCAAACGAGCAGAAGCCAGAAACAGCTATTTTGGCCACTCAAGGTGTCAGGGCCCCTTCAGATGTCCTGTAACCCCCCTCCAAAAGACAGAGACCAAGGTGGGGGGCCAAACCCATCGCCCCTGAGGCAACCAGCTAGTGGCTTGGCAGGCCAGGCACCCAGAGGGACAGTGACAGTAAGGACAGCAGACACTGCTGAAATGGCACAATCTCACTTTTCTGGCTGTGCATACTGCCATAGTCCTTACAAAAGTCAAGGTTTAAAACCACAGACATAAGATGAATCAAAGCAATTATCTTTTCCAAAAACAATTATTACTAAGCTGCTGTCCAATACATGAGCTCCTCTTGTTATGGGGCATGGAGGACCTGGTGGAGGTTAGGGAGGCCCACTCCACTAAGGTGGTGCTCCCACTTCCCTGGACTTCCCACAAGTCTGCAGCTAGAAATCGAATTGTCCCCTGCAAAATAGCATGTGTGCCCATGTGTGTGCATTTATGTGTGTGCAGATATTGTGTGTGCTCATGCATGCATGTACTTTATGTGTGTTGTGTGCACACACTTTGTACGGGTACCTTGTTATGTACTGTGTGGGTGCCTGTGTGCATTTGTGTGTGTATTGTGTGCACACATTATAAGGACACTTGTGTGCACTTCGTGTGTATGTGTGTGTGTATTGAGGTTCTAGCAGCAATAAGCGTGGGAACCACACTTTACATCTCTGACTGTGGTTATCCCATGGAACTGGGACCATATGCCCAGGCCATGAGTTTTCTGTGAGAGCTCCATGAGACAAGCCTGGCACAGTGAGCGGGATATGTCTCTGCAGCCGCACTCAGTAACTGTGCAAAGTATGTTTGTGTGTGTGACATTATGTGTGTGCATGTATGTGAGATGGTCAGAAAATGTGGGGTATGTGATAATCACATGTGTATATGGTGTGTGTGGTGTGTGTGCACACATGGTGGGTGGTGTTTGTGTGGTGGTGTGTGCATCTGTATGAGGGTGGGGCACAGGTCTGGAGCATGCAGATATCCTGGAGGCCAGGAACTCAGCACTGGGCTTGAAGTAAGTGAAAGTGCTGAGCTCCAAGATGGGGTGGGGCTTCGATGAGTGACTCTGTCTCCTGTGGGGCCCTGGGCCCACGGACCATGCACATGCTGCCCAGGGAAGGGAGAGCTGAGCTCATTACAGGAGTGAGGGGAGAAGGGGCCAGGTGGTCGAGATGGGGCAGGGGTTTGAGGGCTATGCACCAAGGAGACAGGACACTGGGACTCTCTCAGGCAAGCGGGGAACCTTGTTTCTCTGAGGGCCATGGGATGCCTGTAGCACCATCCCAGGCCATGCAGAATTCCCCATTTAACAATGAGCCTGCTCTATTGGGTCACACATTACATTAACTCACCCCTAGTTCTTGGATGGGGCCAGACCAAATGATTTCCCGGGCCTTCTATGGGCCTGAGGTTCCCCACCCCTGCTCTAGGTGGAGCACAGGTGGGGGCCAGGAGGAGCCAGACAAGCAAAGGCCTGAGAGCAGTGACAGAGCCTGACCCAGGGAGGGCCAAGGATAAGAGAGCCCCACTTCACCCCAAGAGGGACATTCAGACAGAGGCCATTGTCACGGACCCCGAGAAACGTAATGGAGGAAAGAAAGTGGTTCTATTCTGAACACACCCAGACCATGAGTGACCTTACTCCTAAGTCCCCACCGCTGCCCTGGTTCACCTCTCAGCACCAGCTTGTGACAGTCTGGTGGCAGGAATGACTTTCTTTAAAGGTTCACTTTATTGTGAAAATGCTCCAGAGCAATCGGAGATGAGGACGGTGATTAGGATTAAGTATTCAAGTTGTGGGGGAAATAGAAGTTTAAAAAATCACTAGGAACTGATTTGATTTCTCATTTTGTATGAGCATATCTCCAGATAATTCTAAATGGGGACTTGTAGAGATGATGGAGGTTGGAGAAAACAGCTCTCATCCTAAAGCGTCAGAACTGAGAGCTGTCGGGCTCGGTGCCACAGGAGATTACAGGGCTGCTGCGCATGCTCACCCTTTGAAGATTATTCTCGTGCGCTAATTTGTACCCACGCCGCTAAAATGCCAGGGCACACATGCAGCCTCTGCAGAGGAGACCAACTGTTTCTCACTCAGTGGCTGTTGGACAGTCCATGTGGGTCTGTGTGGTTCTGAGGCCCTGGGGTGGGATTTTCAGAGACCTCCCGCCTCCAGGCTTGTCCCCATTCACTCTAAAGCCGTGGACACTTACAGGGTGTCCCCAAAATGTATGCACGCTTCAAACGATCATAAAGTTAGTGTTTACTAACATACAGTGCATTTTCAAAATTGAGAAGAATCTACAGAATTTATTGTTTTGTCAATGCCTGTTTCCAAGCTGATGACTGTCTGATCCAGTGCTGCTGATAACGCGAAGCAATGGAGTCACAAACATCAGGAATCATTGCATTCAGGACTTGTGCGCCCTCAATTCATCCACCGTTGCCAGTTTTATACAGTAAACTTTACCCTTTCTGTATCCCCACAAAAATTCTAGTGGATAAATTTTGTTCAAAGCTTAGTCTAGCTTCACCCATCGTTTCAAATCAGGACTGAAAAGGAGGGGAAGCTCAGTGTTATGAGTGGACCTGTTCTGGGTCGCCCTCTACTGGCCGGATAAAGTCACAGCGGCTCCTGACAGAGCTGCAGGCCCCGCTGCCCATCACTGCCCTGGGGCCTGTTTCCTGGCTTTAAAACCCACATCGTCGGCGTTTTCTTAAGAGTGTGATCCCCGAAAAGCTGGATTATATAATCGTGCAAAAACGTTTACTTTCATTGTTTTTCTACTTTTAATTTAAAAACAATGTTAGAGGGGACACTGTTTCCAAACAAAGATAATGGGCCTGTAGCATGTGGCTGACAACATATGGGCAGGAGCTTTTAACTGGAGCCAGAGAGAAGCCTGGCTCCTCACAGTGGCATCTGCTCCCTCTCCACTGGAGACAAGGGCACTGAGGCCATTTCCCAGAAAAGTTAGGTCCACGCTCACCTGTGAATGAGCGTCTCCTACAGACATCACACTAAGGAAGTTGAGCTCAGCTTTGTAAAGAGTGAAACCTTGCCAGGAGCAAACAATGGCAACAGTGCTGAATGTTAGCTTCTAAACATGCGCGCTGAGGCATTGCTTGGTAAATAATAACTGGTTGGAGCTTTACAAAGAGGCAAGTTGGATGAGACACATCTCGACTCCGGGACCTAGAACACAGCCAGCACTGACCAAGGGGAGGCTGCAGCCACACAGCAGGTTTTCCGAGTGGACAGATAGTAACAGTGACAACCAGGCTCGGGCCCCATCATTACAAGAATTGTAATTTTAAAGGGTGGGGAGGCCTAGAATTCCCTCTATGTCTATCCTAGGTCTTTCAAGCATCAATTCTTGCTGAAACACATCTTTTGATGTTAACAAATGGTTTTATGTGATCACATTAAGCCATTAGAAGGGATATCAACTCTGTTTCATCATAGAATCCTATTTTGGGGACTATGAGCCAATATGAGAAGTAATAATAACATCTGGGTTATGTTGGTAATTTTTTTTTTCCAAAACAAAATGCTGGCTTTTTGGTTTGTTTGTTTCAAGGAGAGAGCTCACATTTTTCTTGAAGTAAAGTAAAATATATGAACCAATAATTTCGCCTTTTCTCAATTCCTCTCCATTTTAAAGTGAGGACAACGATTTAATAGCAGCATCTTAAATTTAGTATCAGGAGAAATACAGCAAAACTTATCCTGGCAAACGTCCTCGGACAGAAATACACCTTCCCTTTGGTATCCACGGAGTGTGCTGAGGGACCTACTGAAGAGCAGGTCCCACACTGGTTGCGCAGTAGTTAGAGCACTGGTCTGTACACAAATGAGGTGCAGATTTGGTTCCCAGCCTCAGTCCAGGCTCCTGAAGGAGGCAACCAATGGCTGTGTCTTACATTGGTATTTCTCTCCCCACCCCTCTTTCCACTCTCTCTAAAACTCAATGGAAAAAAATACCCTCTGGTGAAGATGAACAACATGACCTATATAATAAAAGGCTAATATGCAATCGACGGACCAGAAAAACGACCAGTCACTAAGACATGCACTGTCCACCAGGGGGCAGACACTCAACAAAAGAACTAACCCCTGGTGGTCAGTGCACTCCCACAGGGGGAGCACTGCTCAGCAAGAAGCCCTGAGCTGGGCTCACAGCTGGCAAGCACAGCGGTGGTGGTGGGAGCCTCTCCCACCTCTGAAAAGCGCTAAGGATGTCTGACTGGGAGCGGGCCTAAGCCAGCAGTCGGATATCCCCTGAGGGCTCCTGAACTGCGAGAGGGTGCAGGCCGGGCTGACACCTCCTTCCCTGCATGCACAAATTCCATGCACCAGGCCTCTAGTAGAAAAATAAAATGCAGGCCTTATGATGAAAAAGGAGGGGCCCACTTGCCCAGACAGTGTCCTTGAAAAAGTAGCTATTTATTGATGATTGATGGCTTTCAAGTTAGAGGCATCTAAACTGACCTGAACATTGTTCTCTTTTTAAAATTATCTTGGTGCTCATTGGCATGTTGCACTCGAAGGCTGACCAATGAAACCATTGTGCTTTTCAAAATTCACCATTGTTATAAAATGTTATTTCCTTAATACTATAAATGTATGAAATACAGCAAACACTTACCAACACTGTTCAAATTCCATGGTTATAACTTAAAATAATCTAATGGGTGTAATAATCAAAAGCATATTTAATCAAAACTATTTTCAATACAATTTATATCCCATTGAGTTACTGTTTCATTTTTAAAACAGAATTGGTTCAAATTTTCTGAAATCAAGAAAATATCTATAGCCGAGACCAGTTTGGCTCAGTGGATAGAGCGTCGGCCTGTGGACTGCTTCCGGTCGGGGGCATGTACCTTGCTTGCGGGCACATCTCCAGTGTGGGGCGTGCAGGAGGCAGCTGATCGATGTTTCTCTCTCATCAATGTTTCTGACTTTCTATCCCTCTCCCTTCCTCTCTGTAAAAAAATCAATAAAATATATTTTTTTAAAAGAAAAAAAAGAAAATATCTATAAACTATTTTTATTTTCTCTTAGCATGTCATTTAAAATCCTGAAATAATCTTTTGCTTTAAAATAATCATGTGTTCTATAACAGTTTTCTCCATTTTATTTAAAAATACAATTTTTCTTGCCCTGGCCAGTGTTGCTCAGTAGCTTGTGCATGGTCCAGAGCATTGCAGGGTCATAGGTTCGATTCCCAGTCAAGGGCATGGGCCTGGGTTCTCTCTCTCTTTCTCTCGGTCTCTCCTCCTTCCTCCTCTTCCTTCCCATCCACTCTCTCTAAAAATCAATGGAAAAAATATCCTCTGGTGAGGATTTTTAAAAATTCATTTTCTTTGAGAACTTACTATATTGGAAATTTATTCTAATTATTTGAATATGTGATCTATAATGGTTTGATGTTCCCTAAATTGAAAATGGGATGCTTAAGTTTTACACAAAACAAATGTGACCTGCACTTTTAAGGAAGTATTGGCAGGATCAACAAATAATCTTTAACAGTATATATTGTTTAGATATTTCATAGGTCTTAGTGAATTTTACATATGCTACATTTCTTATTCAGTAGCCAAACAATCTTAACTTCTATATGAATAGTATTCTCATTTACCACATGGAATGATCTCTAGCCACATGCACCTCAAATTGGTTGGGTTGTGTTTACAGGTTTCCTCTGAAAATGTCATTGAAATTGTAAATGGAAATTTGTTATTAAGTTAAGCCTAAGAGCTCATGATAGGAGCTCCTAACATCATTCTTTAAGATATTAGCTGAAGCTAGCTTTACATTGTTGTAACAATGCTTTTCTGAAGTAATTTCAAGAATGAAAAGATAGGGAACATTCTTTCCTGCCCTGGAAATGAGAAAGGATCCTAACCTATATAATAAAAACCTAATATGCTAAGTGTCTGGTCATCTGGTGACTGGCCGACTGTTCAACCAATCAAGGCCTAATATGCTAATGACATGCTAAGGCCGCTCAACTGCTCACTATGACGTGTACTGACCACCAGGGGGGCAGACACTCCAACCGGTCAGTTAGCTTGCTGCTGGGGTCCAGCTGATTGGAACTGAATGAGATGGGTTGGACATGCCCTGGAACCCTCCTGCGGTCCCTCCCCTGCTGGCCAACCTCCTGAGTCCCTTCTTGGCCTGATTGTGCAACTCTGGGATCCCTTGGCCTCTACCAATCCAGGACCCCTCAGGGGATGTCAGAGAGCCAGTTTCAGCCCAATCCCGAAGGCCATTCCCCTTGGGAGAGTGCCAGATGCAGGGCTCACTCAGAGGGGCCCCACCCATACACAAGTTCGTGCGCTGGGCCTCTAGCATTAAAATAAAGGAAAATGGGCTTGGCCAGTGTGGCACCACTGGCTGAGCATAGCCTGTGCACTGAAAGGTCACCAGGTTAGTTCCATTCTGGTCAGAGAGGCAACTAGTCAATGTCTCTCCTCCCTGCCTCTCACTCTAAAATTGATTTAAAAAAAACATATTTTTAAAAAATAAAGGAAAATAGAATGCAAATCTAGTGGATGGGTTTCTCAGTGTCTGAAACCATAGGTTTAATGGATCAGCCCCTACAAATATGTTCTTTTAATGGCTCCCTGGAAATCCTGTGGTTAAGCTTAGGTCAAACAGCCAGGCAGAGGGGGACAGAACAGAGGGGAGGGAAGGAGCAGGAAAGACACTCCCACAGAGAATACACTTGCTTGGTCTGGTGTCCAGCTTTCTCTGGGTCTCCCCAGAACCTCTGAGCAAGGGCCAGGTCCTCCTCAGTCTGAAGTAGAGACACGGTGGCCACAAGGGGTCCACACCACCCCTGTGTCAGAGAAGCTGGCCAAGCAGACAACCACAGGCAACCTGGGCCCATCTGAGTAGGGGCCCATTTGAGTAGGTGCTCACACCAGGCAGTGGCTCCTAGTGGTGGAGGTAAGAAAGAGGGGGTCATGCCCATGGTGGGCGTGCCTGCAGGGAAGGTGGCAGTGGTGGCATCTTGGGGACTGGCCCTGCCACCTGCAGGCTCCCGGACACTAGCTACACGGTAAGGTGCTTGGCCTGGTGTCCTTCTACAGGAGAGAGCCAGGCAGGACACTCACCAAAGTGGATGGGAGTTTGGCAGCGCTGCCCTCTGCACCCCAGGAGAATCGAAACTTGACCTGCCCACCCCTGTCCCAAACCCCACATTTGCCTAGAGGAGGCGATGCAGAGGACTTGAGATGGAGGTGAGGCTTCAGTGGCCTCCCCACCAAGGGGTGGTAAAGACACTCCCACCACCACCCCCATCCCCCTGACATCTCAGATCCCCATGACCCTGCAGGTGGGCCCAAAGCAAGCTGCCTGGTGCCCTCCCCAACCCTCCCTCCTGGGCCTTGTGTCCAGCCGGGTGTCCCCAAACCTAAGACAACCCCTCTCCTCCTCCCCCGCTTCTCAGAGGCCAATCCTCCTGTCTTGGTGGGGCCTTCCCTTCCTCCTAAGTTCTGTGACCTACCCAGGACTGGGGAGCCAGGCACTACACTCACACAGGCACACGCGCACGAGTGCACGCGCACGCACATACACACACACACACACACACACACACACACACATATGAACACAGGCAGGAGCACTAGCACAGGCCGTTGCTAAGGAGAGACCGGTTACCAACGAACGAGGCTGAAGGCTGCCTCCCTCCCTCCCTGCCTCCTCCCTCTGCCTTCCTCCCTCTTTGCCCTGCGGGGGCTCTGGGCCGGTCCCTCCCCCTCTGCACCTCCTGCCTGTGCGCCACTACCCATCTCCCCCTTCCCCATCCAAGGGTACTCCATGGAGAGGAGGATGGCAGGGGGGTGGAGGGGAACCACTGCCAGTCGAGTCTTTGCCTGAGGAGGTCCCTCAGAGGATGGTCGGGAGGTCGCGCTGGCGTGAGCAGTGGGTGGGAATCCGGGACCCTCTGAGGAGGCCCAGCCCGTGGGAGGAGAGGAGGCCATGGCGCCGCACCCCGAGCAGGTTTGCAGGGTGACAGGCCCTGTCCTGGTGCAGGGCGCAGGGAGCCGGGCCTTCTCTTCTCCCACCTCCTTGGTGTGGGGCAGGTGCTCTAGGGTGAGGACCCTAAGGACGTCGAAGTCCCCCACTTGTCCCTCCCGGGACACTTCCCCCCTCACACTTCCAAAGCCCGGCGAGCTCGGGCCCACCAGGTCCACACCAACTAGAAGTGGATCTCGGCCTAGGTCTTGGCCAGGAACCTGTCCTCGGGGCGCTGTGGACTGGGCAAGCACTTGGCAGGCACTCACACGTCTCCGTGGGCGACCTGCCCCCTCTAGCCTGCCCCAGCCTGAACCGGAATGAAAGGGAGGGGGGAGAGGAGCGGTGCAAGCTCCGCCCAGTCCTGCTGGCGGGGGGGGTGGGGGTGGGACTCGAGGTTTGCCCTGGAGGAGCCGAGCAGGCGGGACCGCCTGGGGTGAGGCCCGAGGGGCGACAGGTTAGGAGGGGCCACTGCCTCCAGCTGTCCCGAGCACGGGAACAATGGGGAGGCGGTGGGAAGAGGGGCTGGGAGGAGGGCGCCAGGGTTTCCAGAAAAGGAGAAACTAACGAGTCCTATGCAGGCTGTCATCTGCATGTGATAAGGCCCCGCGCCTTTCTTTCTTCCCCTTGTTCCTGCAGCTGTGGGCCGCGCAGGGCGCATTGTGCGCACAGATGTTGGGTTCAGTTCTCCACTCTCCACTGCTCGGCGGGGGTGCCGCACACCAGGGGTGCCAAAACCTGCGGCTGAAACCAGGCTCTGGGTTTTGGGGAGGGAGGGTGTGGAGGGAAAGACGGGGAGCTGGAGCGCGACCTCAGAGCCAACAGCACACGGGACACCAATCACAGGTCGACCGGCCAGGCCGTCCCCAGACCCCGGCTGGGCCTTACGACCCGCCCGAAGGACTCGCGGGGGACCCGCCCGAAGGACTCGCGAGGCGCAGGAAGCTCGGGGAGGTTCGAAGACGAAGAGCGTGGCCCCGTCCCCCATTCTGTTCCTTCGCCCTCGGGGACAGCGACCCGAGGAGGCTGGACACAGCTCCATCCTGTTTTCACCGTCGCCTCTGCCCGGCGTTTGGGGCTGTGCGCGCAAGTGAGACTTGAAAACTTGAGTGGATTCTTGGCGGGTCGGGGACCACCGGGGCGTGTACGCGCTGCGTCTTGGCTGCTTCTGCTTCCATTGGGAAAGGGAGCAAAAGGCCGCCGGGGCCAAGTGGAAACCCAACTCGAAGGAGCGATTCGCATGCGGCGGGCCCTTCTCAGGCAAAGGGTTGCGACGACCCCACCCCTCCCGCAGCGGAGGTCACAGCAGGGCGCGTGGGGTGGGGCCGTTCGCCCAGGCTCCTCTCTTCTTGGTGCCACCTGAACTGGCCCAGAATGAAGTGCGACTCGAACGACGGAAGGGAGAAAGGATGGAAAGAAAGAAAAGGCGAAGGCCCCACAGGGAGCTGTAGAAATGACTGACACGGCCCATGTCCATTCATAGTCTCGGGCGGGAGAGGGTGTACCGAGAGCCACGGCCCCTTAGCCAATTGCTGTTAGCAACACGTGGGGGGGGGGGAATCTCTATAGCAACCGGTGGCTGGGCCGCGAGCCGCGCCGCCGTCGGCCGGGTGCGCGCCGGGCAGGATATAAGGCGGGGCGCGGCAGCGGCTGTGCTGGGTGGAGCTGCGGGCGGCCTGTGGCCCTGCGGGGACTGTCCCGCGCCCAGACCTGCGTCGGTCCTTTCCGCGCCCCCGCGCCCCGCTCCTCACCCCGCGGCCAGGCCTGGGCGGAGCGCGCCGAGCTGCGAGCCGTGCGGAGCTGCGGCCGCTCGCGGGCTCGGAGCCACCGCCGCCCCCACCGCTGCGGGAGCCTCCGCGCGCGGCACCTTTGTCTCGCCGGTCTCCCGAGAAGTTTGTGAGGCAGGACGGCTCGCGCACCTCTGGCTCCAGCTCTGGGACTGAGCTGGCCTTGGCGATGACACTGCTGCCTCCCGCGGCCACCGCGCCCCGGAGGCCGCTCGGCCCGAAGCACACCCCACCCTCCTCCGGCCTGGGCTCCGGGCACCGGCCCCACTGCAGGTAACCAGAAGCGCCCAGCCCAGGCGCAGGGCACCAGTGGGCTGTAGAGGAAAAAGAAGAAGGGCTGGGTGGTATCGGGAGGAAGAAAGGGACCCACCGAGGGCATCGCCGGGCTCATAAGTGGTTGGGCGAATTAGGGGAGCCTGGAAAGGTAGAGGGTCCCCATGGGGACGGGGGTGGGGCAGCCTGGGCATCAGAGTCCAGTTCAGGGCTGATTCCCACTCGCAGCAGGTTGCCTATCAGTGGCTCTGGCTGGCAGGGGAAGGAGGCCTGCGTCGGAGGTCATTCCACTAGGGGGTCTGGGTGGGCATGCACGGTGGTCCCCTGGGTGGCAGCTCTTACTGAGCGCAAAGGTTGAGAGGGGTGAGAGCTGTGAGAGCCCCAGCGCCCCCAGGAGACAGCCGGATTAGGCTGAGGACGATGCCCCCCCCCCCCCAGACTTCATTGCCCAGCCATCAGGGGAGGGGGCGGTGAGGAGGAAACTGGAGGAGGGCGAGGACAGGGTGAGCAGCGAGGAAGGAGAGGAGCCTCCTGCAGGCATTGCCCTCAGGCCATTTTGGGGTGCTTTTTGCCCCTCCCCCCCCCACTCGGCTGGGCTGGGCCTGGTGCACTGGGGTCCCAGTTAGAGGACAAGGGGGCAGGAAGAGCTCGGGGGCATCGGGTTGGGAGAGTGAGCTTGCCTCCCGAGGACCCCGCTTCGGGAGAGATGCCTGGGTGGGCTCTCCTGGACTCTTCCTTCCCCTCCCGCCCCCCAACAGAACCAGGTGTGGGCCGCCTAGAAAGAGAAACTTCCGCCTGGAGCTGAGTGGGACCGCTTGCAGGAGGGACAGCTTCCTTCCCGTGTCCCTGGGCGGCTCTGGCTGTGATCCGCGCCCAGGTGGAGAGCCTGATCCCGTGGACCCAACATCCGGCTGGATCCTGGGCAGAATCGGCTGTTAGAGAGTCTCCCGCCCTTTTCAGACATTGGAGCGCCGAGCTGACGGCCTCCACGCTGGACGCTGGAGGGGGGGGGGGGGGGCGCTGTCACAGCCCCTGTTCCCACTCCCCTCCCCCCATGCACACCTAGGGGGCGAGGAGGACTCCCGCTCCCTCCCGGGCCTCGCTCCAGCCGCTGCCCCCCTGGTCTTCCCACTCGCGTTCCCATGGCTCTCGGACAGCGGACCCTACTCGCTGGGGAGCCTCCTCCCGCCTGGGGTCAAGGGCAGAGCTGCCCACCGGCCTTCGCGGAGCCAGCCTTCCCGAATGTAGACTCCAGCTGGGAGGTGACGGGGCTGTGCAGCCGGAGCTTCATCCGCTCAGAGGATGTGCCCCCACCTGGCTCTGCTCTGGGGAAGGGGTGGCCCCGTTGGGGAAGGGCACGAGGAGCCAGGCCGCTGAGTGTGCAGCTGCGTGCGTCCTGGGGGAACGCGGCGGCCACCGTGTTGGGGTCGTGACCTGCCCCCTGGGCCGGCTGCTTCGTGGTGGGTAGGCCCGGCTGGGGCGGGAGCTGGGGCCTCAGAATCCCTCGCTGCCAAGAATACCCCGCTCCCAGCACCTTCGCCCCTTTGTGCCAGCGCCGCGGATTGCCCCTCAGACCTCCGTGGGACCCTGAGTAAGTCCTGGGCGGGACTGGGAGACGAGAGAGCCGGCGCCTGTGGCGGGGTCGGGAGGAGCCTCAAGGGCCCTGCGCTCCCGGCCGGCCGCGCCCCGAGTCCCAGCAGCGCCCTTCGTGGGCGCAGGCAAGCGAATCTTTAGGACCCGTGGTGGCCTCGACAAGACGGGAATAGAGAACCCCAAACCTGGTGGCTGCAAGAGGACTCCTCTGAGACCAGGGGTGCTAGAAGGCAGCGCGTGTGCTCGGCGCAGGCCTCGGAGCCCAAACGCAGCCTGGAGGCAGGCGCCGGGCACAGAGGACTGGGCGGGTCTTCTCTGAGACCCTCCACTTAGGGCTCTTTTCAGCTGGTCGCCTGAGACCGTTTGATGTTTATTCAGCTCAGCTAAAAATCAGTTCACACGAGGGAGTTTCCCCTTCTAATGCAAATACATACTTACCTCTCTCCTGGTGTCGCAAAGCAGAGTGCTTCCCAGCACTGATACTGTAGGGCCGCTGGAAGAAGCAAGTAGACACTATCTTTCGAATACTGTATTTACCTTTATGCCTCTGCCTCAGCCAAGCAACAGCCTTCTGATAGCCTGTTAAAAGGTGCATCCCACCTATTTCATTAAGTTTGTTTGTAAGAATAATGATTCCTTGGAGTCTTTCCTTTGGCCCAGATAGGCTTTTTCTTTTTGATACTTGAATGGCAGATTAGCAAGTACAATTTCATCTGCAGGGAACAATAGCTTTCAGTTGCACAAAGGGTTCTCCCACCCTGACTCCAGCCACAGTGCCTCTTGCTGATAATAGCTTCTGGAAAGATTCTGTAATGCAGAGAATTAATACATGATTATTTCTGCCTGGCTTCTCTCATTTATTAGAATTCTGTGGCAAATTCCAAATTAAAAATAGTTCCGTTAACAGCTTTAAAAAACACTTTTTAAAATATTTTAAGACAACCCCCTCCCATATTTTTAAGTTGGTCATCCCCATGGGTTAATAACTTTAAAATTTTTATTAGCTTTAAAGTAATAGTTACTATATTTTAGTAAATGTGTTTTTGTAAATTTAGCATGAAATTCTAAGAATTAGAAAATAATTCTAAGATGATTCATCTGGGAAACCAAAAGCAGATTTCTAATAGCAACTCAAGCAGCATCTAAAACTAATTTCTAGATTTTTTCAAGGGCAGTGGCTGCCAGTTACAGAAAAGTGAGAGTGCAGAGGACCAGACCAACGCTGGGTTTGCAGAGCAGATTCCTTAGAAATTAAGCAAAAGGACCATTCTATGATATTAGACGTTTAATGCTAATGAAACTGAATGCCTATGTCCATATGTCTTTATACAAGTGTGTTTCAGAACTGAAGTCACTTACTTAGATATAAACTGCTCTTGTTAGCTGGTTACCACAGCTTTGGGGAAATGCTACATTTTGCTACCATAAAGTTTCCTATTTATGTGGCTCCCTCAGTTCTCAGCCAAGTTTGGATATAGAACGTTCTTTTTTTGTCTCACTTCTTTTCTTTTAATCTTACCACACGGACAGCTAAAACTATTTTTTAAGATACTTTGCCATAAATTGCTCAGAAAATAATGTGAGGGAAGCTCATGTACCTTTGCTTCTGAGCACAAATCAAAATAGTTTAACTAGGTCAGGACAATATCTGTAGATCCTTATCTTTAAGAGCAACTGCTCCAATGGTCTCTCTGGTCACATCTATTTGAGTCACAGCTTTTGCAGTACTTTATATTCTAAATTCAAGGAGCTGCAGGGGGAGATGGTCAAGTGGGAGAAGTAAGCAGATTGTGCCTCTGATGTAAAGTTGCCTTAATCCCAATTCTTTTAGACGCTATATGTTTTCTGCACCTGAAAATCAGTGCTTTTCTGCGTGTCTTCTCCACCCAGGGGCCCCCAGACACCGTGCTCCCTGTGGGCTGTGCCTTTCTCCTAAGGGCTTGCTCTTTCCTCCTGACCCTGCTCCAAACTCCCAGTGAAGCCAGCTGCCTCTGTACAGGAGCCGCTCCACTTTTAAAAGATGCCCGACTGTAAATGTCAAATCATAAATATTTAAACATTATTTTCTTTCAATTTCAAGTGAAGACTGGCAAGATGCCTCTAATTAGTTGTGGGCACTCTGCAGGGCTCAGCGCAGGATAAGATTGCAGGGAGCACCTGCCTTTCAAGTAGTTCAGCCTTGGGGAACAGGGGCCCATGCGGGGGCCTGAGTCCCACACATCACACCTGGACAGGAGTGTGGATCAATCTCAGTGAGCTGTTAGCAGACTCATTTCTTTCTCCTCAAGCTCCTCAATAGGAGTTTGAAGTGTTTTTTTTTTAACTCCACGAAAAGAAATAAATAATCGTAAAGTTATTGAAACCCAATCACTATGCCAAGGAGGGATTCACAGTCTTTAATTAAAAAAAGGAATTTCTGTAAATTTGTGTTCTTAAGCCCTGACTTGAAGCCAACAGTACTCCTCTCCTGACCCTGGCACAGCACTAGGTAGGCCGTTGGAACCATTGGGGGAACCCAGGTTGTCCGAAGACCACCCAGTTAACAGAAGGTTCCCAGCCAGGCCAGGGTCCTGCCACTCGGGTCAGACAGGTGGGACCCGCAGGCCCCTGCTGTCCCTCACCAGCGGTGCCCACTGTCACCAACTGGTCCCACCAGAGACCCCGAGTCCGAAGTCTCCAGCCTAGCCGCCCTCCCCGGGTTCAGGAGGGGCTCTTTGCTAGTGGGCTACTGTAGGTAAGGGGGGCTCCTGCCCAGCCGGGCCCATTGTCACCCTGTCTCTTCCCGGACAGCTCAGGCACAAGCAGCCGGAGTCCTAGGGCGGGGTCTCTCCCCTCCTCAGGCACCCTCCCTTCTCCGAGTCACTCGCTGGCCTCGGGAAGCGGGAGCGCCCTGGGCTCTGGAGCAGCCGCTCTCTTGACATTTTCCTTTGACCTCTGAGTAAATCCCAGGCGGTCCTGAGGGGCGGCGGCTGGCCCAGTAAGCTCTCCGCTCGCCCCAACAGCGCGGCCGCGCTGATGGCGGCTTCCCAGGACCAGGACCCGCCCCGAGAACCAGGCTCCCGCCGGCGGCTCCTGCTCTCATGGAGTCCCAGCTGGGGCCGAGGGACGGAGGGACAGCACCTGTGCCCTCACACGGGGAGCCGGCCGCCCTGCGCCACGCCAGGCTCCCGGCCTCGGTCCCCGCGTGGGCCGCCGTGGGCCGGGCGCTCAGCGACTCATCTGCCCACACCTGACGCCGCACGGCCCCGTCCCCTCATCACGCGCCTGGGCACCTCGCGTCGCGGGGCCAGAAGGTTCGGGAAGTCCTCGTCCTCGTTCCTGGCGCAGCCAGCGGCTCGGCGCTCGGGTCCTCCGACGCCTGGGCAGGACCCCAGGTGCAACCCCGGGGACCCCCAGTCGCCTGCGCAGGGACGCGGTGGGTGGGGAACACGGCGCCCCTTTGCCGGCCGCGCCTGCTTTGTTGCGATTCGGCCGCTGGGGGCTGCGAGGGTGGGAACCGCTCCCCACTGGGTGTCAGTCGGACCTCCCTTCTGGGGGGTGGTAAGGTCCCATTCGAGCCCAGTCCCCGGTCCCCAACCCTGACCTGCCCAGAGTCTCCGGACGCGTCCCCGTCCAGGGCCGGTACCGGCAACCCCCGCCCGAACGCCAGTGGCGGCCGGGGCGGCGGGAGCGGCGGGGGGGAGCTCCTGTAAGGCCTGTCCACGGGCCACGACCCCCAGAGCCACCTCCTGGCATCAGCTACCGGCTCCTCGCGGTGCTGGTTGCGCCTCACGAGGAGTGGAAGCGTCCGGCGGACGTGGGGAGGAGAGCAAGGAGCCCTTGGGGTGGACCCCACCGACTTTCTTGGCCGCAGCTGCGCGGCTGGCGCGCGCGGGACCGGGAAGGTTCCGCGGCCTGGCGCCTCCGGTCCTCCGCTGCTTCCAGGCAAGAGAATCGGCGTCCCTTCTCGTTTAGCCGCGTTCTCATTGACTTGGTCCCGGCTCCGCTAATCCGCCGCGGAGGCCGGGAGACTAATGAAGGAGTGGCCTCCCCAGCCGAGCGGGCGCGGGTTACAGGATAGACCGGCCCCACCTGGAGGCCAGCGTTGTAGCCAGAGCCGGGGCGGAGGCGCAGGGACCAGACTCACTCACGGAGGAGAAGGAACAGGCGCTGGCTCCTGGGGGAGACGCCTGTGGTTCCCCAGGAGTGATGGTGGCCTTGATCTCCTGCAGCTCCCGGGAGGGGTGCGGGCGTCCCCTCCAGCTTCCTGTGGAGGCTCCTGGCGCTGCAGCTGAGGGGCGCCAGGCCGGGTCTGTGCGGAGACCAGTGGAATATACGCAAAGGATTCCCCACTTCCTCCGTCCCCCAGAAAATAGTGAGAGCTGGATGGCCTTTGGCTCCCACCCGAAGGCTCCTAACCTGTCCGGAGCCTCAGGGCCCGTTCCTGTCCAGGGCCGGTACTCGCAGCGCCCAATCAGAGCGCCAGTGGCGGCCAAGGGCAGGAGGAGCTCCTGGAACGCCAGCCCATGGGCCACGACCCCCAGAGCCACGGGGGAGGGCCCGACTGGAGGGAGCTCCTGGCCACCGTCCCCAAAGGCCCACATCGTACCCCTCGAGGGAAGGTCTGCGGACACCAGTGTGGGTGAACCAGTGAGGGCCCTGGGCGGCTGGCACAGCCCCAGGAAACCTGAGTCAGACCGCCGGCTGCAAGCCAAGACCCCCACTTCCACGCTGCTCCCGGGGCAGCAGGCTGGGGGAGAGAGGAGGCGGCCCCCTTTGTCCTTCCACCCCAACAAGCAGAGTGCACTTTGGGAGGCTGTATCCCCAACACCTGTTCAAAAGAAGGGGCCTCCTGATTTACTCAAGGCACCAAATACTGTTTTGTTAAATCTGAAAAATGGCCCTGAGAAGGAACAAACCCGCCTGTGCCTCCCCTCCAGCACACCGCCCCCATCCTGCCGCTGCTCTGAGGGCACTGCCCCGCCTGGTGCTTTAACACAGAGCTTTACCTTTGAAACTGGGTGGAAAGGGAGGTTTGTGGGGGCCGCTTCCTTAGGGACTAACCGGCTTCTCTTCTGTTCCACAGAAAAGCAAGCTCAAGCTCCCACCTCGCCCCACGGAGCAGGAGGACTCGGCCAAGTTCCTGGTGCTCACGCTGCTGTCCATTGCTGCCATCCTGGGCGTCCTGCTGGCCTCAGGGGTCATCTATTGCCTGCGCCACGACTCTCACCTCCAGCTCAGGGACAAGCTCTGGGGCCTGGCCAGCGACACGGGCCCCAACGCCACCGCAGCCTACCAGGTAAAGGGCCTCCTGCCCAGAGCCTCCTCTGTAAACAGACAGGTCACACACATGGCCTCACTCACCACGCCTCCCCTCTCCCCTTCCCCACGCCGGAACCAACAACAGTTCTCATTCCTAGGTGCCTTTCTGAGGACAGTTTGACAATTCTTAACATTTTGGTAACTACCTCCAAACCTGGTTGTCATGCTTGTTCTTGGATAGTCTCGAGTTAGCCGGGAAAGTGGGATGCTCATTAGAAACGTGGAAAAAAGCATAATACAGTGGTACCTTGAGATACGAGTGCCCTAACATACGAGATTTTTGAGATACGAGCCGTCGAGCAAGCGATTTTTGCTTTGAAATACGAGCAACATTTGAGATAGGAGTAATCGCGCGGATCGGCTGGCTGCACACGACCCACCAGTTTACCGTGACTCGAGCGTCTCATAGTTTCCCATGCCTCAAGGTTACAGAACGAATTAAACTCGTATCTTGAGGTACCACTGTACATGAAACATGGTTCATCTGGTACCTTTCTCCCTTTGGCCACAGTTAATGAAATATGTTACAATTGCAAGATAGATTGGTTGTGTGGGTGTTTGAAGATGTCCCCTACGTCACGGACTTCCTGGGTGCTTTGTATGAAAAGATCCTTGACCTGCTCCTTCGGCACCTCTGCTCTGATTTGGATAAAGTGGGATCTAATAGTGAAAATGGCAAGTAAACGACGCTGTCTCCATGGGGACCATGAGCAGTGTGTGCTGGGGATGCAGACATATCGGATGCCAGGGAGGACGCAAAGAAAGTAGGTGCAGACCTAACAGGCCTACACAAGTTCACAGACATTCCAGAAACCGCACACTCAGACATTCCAGACGGCCACACTCAGTCATGTCCTTTGAGGATCTGAGCCTCCTGGCTGAGTAGCAGTGCAAGCCCAGAATATAGACAAGTTAGAGCCTCTGATTTCTTTTAACATAAAATATCATTTCACTCCAAGTGTATTCCCCACTTGGGACAGTAACTTACTTAATCATCATTTAAACGTCTAATCAGGATATACTTGGCAAAGATTTTCTCCCATTGGACTAGCCTAAGTTTTCTCTAATCACATGATTATGACGTGTAATATGCCTTATAAACAACACGACCTATTTTACAACCCTGTGTGTTAGTTATTCTCCTATCATCAGAGTCACATGGGAAACGCTCCAACCCCTGCCCTTCAAGGCCCCTCTGAGCCCTTCCAATGCAGAACGGCTGGAGCCATAAAATTTGTAGGCTAAGAGGCCAGGAGGTTGGCTTTTTCCCATTTCAAGACTCTTGATACTGTCTGAATGGAGAACCCTCTATTTTTCTGGAGGGGTCACAGTCTGGTCACCTGTGTCTTATAATGAAATGGCGACTCGGATGTGTAGGTGGAGCACTTCTGTCACGCGTGCAGCTCTGCTTAAAAGCAAAAGAAAAATCACGTTTGAAGGAGCCTGGCAAAAGATGTCACATAAACTACTGAGAATTTATCAGAGAGTCTGTGGAGGCAGAGCATCCATGGAGGACACAGCTCCTCTGGGCCTCCTGCTCGGACATAAATAAATGATCACACGGCGCTCTTCCGTGGGAGAGCATGCAGGCGGCCATTAGAGAGTCTGGCGTCCTTTGATACACTTTGAAATTCAAATATAAAATATTGATAGATTGGAAAGCTTGGACTCGCATGCAGAAAAGGCTAATTTTGACCAAAATGCAGGTTGAAAATGCATACTTAGAACCGAGTTTGTGATAATTAAAAAAATTGTCCCAGCGACAGCCCTAATTAATAGTATCTGTGATTAAAATCAGGCTCTACGAGCAGGAAAAGTGTTTGAATTTCTCAGAGTGACCTTTCCACTCTTCTTGAGGGCAGGGTGGTTAAGTTGATATTGATTCTATAATGAGCCTGGTTTGTTTAATAAGAACTGACAATAAATGAAATGTGTGCATTTCTTCAATCCAGATTAATAAAAAATTTTTTCCTCTAGAAATATGATCTAAGAAAATTTAGAGATGAAGTTATTGTAAAGGTGTTTCTGGTGGTTGAGGGTTGAAATCACTACAAAATCCCTTTCAGGGAACCACCCTGATACAACATGAGGCTCCCCAGCAAAATGGACTGTTTACTGGAGAACAGGCCAGGGTCAGGCTGTGATGCTGTTTTGGTTGCTTGGCAGAGCGGATCAGCAAATGAGGCTACAGATTTCATGATTTTGGCTCTAAACTTATCCGAGTCATGTATTAAGAACTCATATATTGTAATACTTTAAACAATAAAAAAATGAAGAAGGTGAAAGTAAGATAAAAATAAATAAAATAAAGTCAACTCCAAACAACACAGGAGTTGGGGCACCCATGCTGTAAAAAATCCACATATAACTTTTGACTTCCCCAAAACTTTAGTCATCCTTCAGTACCCACAGGGGATTGGTTCCAGCCCCACTCCCTACACCAATATCCACAGATGCTCAAGTCCTTTATATAAAACTAGAGGCCCAATGCACAAAATTTGTGCATGCGGAGGAGGGGGGCGGTCACTAAGCCCAGTCTGTGCCCTCTCGCAGTCTGGGAGCCCTCAGGGGATGTCCGACTAATGGCTTAGGAGCAGGCCTAAGCCATCAGTCAGACATCCTTAGTGCTGCCACCACTGCCACTGTGCTCGCCAGCCATGAGCCTGGCTTCTGTCTGAGTGGTGCTCCCCCTGTGTTGAGCATCTGCCCCCTGGTGGTCAATGCATGTCATAGTGACCAGTTGTTCCACCATTTGTTTAATTTGCATATTAGCTTTTATGATGTACTAGAGGCCCAGTGCATGACATTCATGCACTGGGGGTGGGGAGGTCTGAGGGCAGGGCTGGACCTGCTGCTGCAGCTCCTTCATTCTGTTGAGGGCACTGCCAGTGTGGAACCACTTGATCTGGCTCTCATGGTTCAGGAGGATGGCTGCCTGGGTCCTGTCCTCCAGCTTCAACTTCTTACCATCCTTGCCTGTCAGGAAGTCAGTCTCTGGGTCAAACTTGAGGGTGCCAGCAATGGCCAGGGCTGGGACAATCTCTGGGGATGTGACGAAGGCATGGGTCTCAGGGTTCACGTCGTTGCAACCTGTGAAGTTCCTGTTGTAGGAGATGACGATTGTGTTCTTCTCCCCCTTCCTGATGTCCTTTCTCTCCCACTGGCCAATGCAGGGGCCATAGGCATTGGCCAGAACAAGGCCGCCCACATCCCTCAGGACCTAAGCATAGCCATCCCGCTCAGTGGTGGGAGGGATCTGATCAGAGCCGGGTGTGATAGAGAACTGGGACTAATACTTAAGTATGTGAGCCAGCGCCTGCTTGGCCACAGCTGCTGAACATCCCATATCCTCATAGCTGAGTTGCTGCAGCTGCCAATCAGAGCCACTCTGATGTCCACAGGCCAGTCTTCCTTCTTGGCCATGGCGCCCACTTATGCCACAGAGTGAGCTGGTCAGGGATGAAGAGCCTGGTGATGAGTGGCTTCAGCTCATTAAGATTAATTTCAATCCCTTGGTCACAATGGCAGCCAAGTTCAGGTACAGGTGACCCTTAAACTCTTCAGCTAGCCTAGCAATGTCTGTCTGGCCTGTCTTGTTCAGGTAAGTCTCCATTCTGTGGTTGTAAGGAAACACTGAAGTGTGGCCCTGATTTCTGCGCCCATGTTGCAGATGGTCGTCATGCCAGGTCCATGGGACTCCACAGTAGTGCCCGTGCCACCTTTCACTGGGAGGATTCCTGTTCCTTCAAGGTCACATCTTTGGGTGAGATCCAACCAGAGACACCAGTCACCTTAGGGCACTTCAGCTCCCAGGGAATCCCAGCCATGATGTCCACTGCATCAGCACCCCAACTCCAATGCAGATGGCTCCCAGGCCACTGCCATTGGGGGTATGATATCAGTGCCAATCAGAAGAGCCCCAGGATATGCAATCTTCCAGAATGATCTGGTGGATGATTCCAGAGCCAGGCTGCCAGAAGCCCACGCCATACTTGGCACCTGCAGTTGCCAGGAAATTATACACTTCCTGGTTTATGTCCTTGGCCCAAAGAAGGTCTTTCTCACCCCCGACCTGAGCATTGATCAGATGGTCACAGTGGATAGTGGACGGCACAGCCACCTTGGGCAGCCCACTGCTGATGAACCGCAGCTTGGCCATCTGGGCCGTGGCGTCCTGCCTGGCCACACGGTCCGGCCGCAGCCTCAGGTACATCTTGTCCCACTCAATCTCCTGATTGGCTGGGTCACCCAGGTGTTCAAACACAAGCTTTTCAGAGAGGGTCAGAGGCCGGTTCAGGAGTTTGCAAACCATGTCGATGTTCTTCTCTAGCAGGTCACGGTGGGTGTAATCATTGGTACAAGTGACTCAAGGCCACCTTGGCCCGTTGGCACAGGACTGAGGCTACATGGTACTGCCGCACACCCAGAGCTTTCTGCAGCCGGGTCATCAGGAAGCTCTAAGGCACCATGTTGTGCACTGATCAAGAAGAGGTGGCATCTCAATGCTTTATTTTTAAATCACTGAACTTCTGCGCTGTGCTAATGTTAGAATACAAATGAGGTTATGGATGAACCTCATCGTCTCTCTTGTCACTGGGTCCCAGGGAGAATGGAACAGGTTAACATTCTGCTTTATTTCATGGGGTGTGATGGAGTCACTCGATACATTTTACGAAGTTTCTGAAAGAAAAAGATGATGGTGTTGGTTAGGTTAGAAGTCAGTCCCTAAGAAGGATAGAATGGTAGTTAGTATTGGAACATGAAGTGATTTTTTGTCGTTTATCCTCACCCGAGGATATATTTTTTTAGAGAGAGATGTTGATTGGTTGCCTCCCACATACATACACCCCAGGTACGTGCCCTTAACCAGAAATCAAATCTTAGATCCTCTGGAGCACTGGCTGGTGCTCTAACTACTGAGCAACCAGCCAGGAACCAAGATTCTTTAAAGGCAAGAGCCGGTGTCCTTCTGCAGGACGGGATGCATAGGCCTCTGAGTGAGGGCAAGGGCTGTTTCTGAGGAAGGCACCTGACCTCTGACCTCTGTGTGGATGGCCCCTTCTTCCTGGAGAGTTGGGGGACCCACGTGTCCCCACAGAGAGCACAGTGGCAGCGCCACTGCAAACATTTCCTAGGGCAGCCCTCACGCTGCCTTCCAGAAGCATCTGTCCCCCTAGCCTCCTAGCATCCGTCCCGTAGTCATGGGCAATCTGCGCAAAACCTGTGTGCTTGTGGGCCTGCTCCCGTGTGACCCATGCACTTGGCTTTAAAGTGTTTCAAAGCTATGAACCCAGCTGTCCCTTGACCTGCGGGAACCCACTGTGTGGATCTTTTGCAATAGATATGCCTACAGTCACCTGTGCCCCAGGTTTCACATCTGCTGATTCAACCAGCCCTGGGGGAAACTGCGCTTCCTGTTCTAGGCTGGGGAACCCGGACTGAGAGCACAGACTTTGGCCACTGTTTGGGACCGTTTTATGGGAGGGACCTGAGCTCAGAATTGGGGGCAGCTGAAACCACCCCACAAACACTGAGGGATCACTATAGTGACGTCCCCACAGCACAAGGGCGAGGCTGGGATTCAGGGGCCACCCATACTTCGTATTATTAGATTATCACGCCAACTTGTTATAACATTTTTCTTCCTCAAAATAGAAGTCTTTATAGACAGACTCCGAATTTGAAAGCTCTTGTGGCTTGCTGTGAATGTGTGATACTTCGTTTGCTTTACCTCTTAGAAAACCAAGTCTTTCTTGATGAGCTCTTACGGTTGGACACTTAATAAGATGTCAGGGTGTCACTGGAGAATCTGTCTTTGCTTACTTTGTTCACACTTGGAAGAACTGGGCACACTAATTTTTAGAAGAACTGGAATCTGTTTTAAAATGAAATACTGCCACCAAACTTTCCTCCACTGTTTTAGTAAATGTTATTTTTTCTTCTAAATATATAAAACAATCTATTTGGATTACATTTGTACTTCATTATCAAAAATAGCCAATTTTTTTATTTCCTTTTTCCCCCAAATTGGCACATCATCTTATAACATATACAGCTGGCCTTGAGTAACAAGACTTCCAACCCCATGCAGACAGAAATCTGTGTTTTGTTTTTGACCCCGAAACCTTAACTAATACACGTTCTGTTTGCTGTGCGTGTCATATGCTATACTCTTACAGTAAAGCAAGCTAGAGAAGAGAAGGTGTTGTTAGGAAGATCGTATAGAAGAGAAAATACATTTACCGTATTTACTAAAAATCCATGTGGAAGTGACCCTGCTGTGGAAACCTGTGTTGCTCAAGGACTGGCTGTCTATGTGTGTTCATGCATGTGTACATTTACACATATGCTCACGGAGAGTATTGCACAGGCACCAAAGAATGGTGCTGTTAGTGTGCCATGCCCTCACGCACACCACGTGACATATGCCTGTGCCCCTGGCCTAGTGGAGCTGGTGCAGGAAGGCCTCTCCTTCCGGTGCTGGCCAGGCTGTAATGTGGCACCAGATTATGGAGGCTCTAATCACCTCACAGCACAAGTTCCGGGCTCGCTGGCTCCCAAGCCTGGGACTTCTGCAGATCTCGCATTCTGTATTTACCGCATAGCAGCGGCAGGTGTCCGTTATCGAAGGCCGTGGGTCCCGCCCCAGGAGAACAAGCGTTTGGGTGACAAGACACTGGTAAATAGCCACTCAGCGCATACCAGTGGGGTGCTGCCGGTCAGGTGCTCCCGGCTCAGGCCGATGCCCCTGTGAGCTAATGCATCTGGCGAGGACCAGCTGGGCTCCCACAGGCAGGATGGGTACACATTGGCTGATGGTCCTGGCTCCGCATGAAGGGCTTGCTTTTCCCAGGTGGTGAGCATAACCAGTAGGCACAGAGGTGGCGAGAGGGCATGACGTCCCGATTCCGGAGAAAGTGAGTCTGAAGAAGTTGTCCCTTTTGTCAGCTGCGGTCTCAGAATGGCGTTCCTTTGCTTCCTACTTAAACTTTTGGGTCAAAATAATTTCTTTTGCAAATACCCAATAAGCAATCTGTCTTTACAAATGGAAGGGTGCCCTAAGCAGCCATGAAGGACATTTCCTCCCACTCCTACGAGTCAACCCTAGGGGCAGCGCTGCTGTCAGAGGTAGTGTCCAGAGACGTCCAAGGACCCACGTGGTTTTGCAAGTTAGTGCCTCGCTTACTTGAATCGAGCGGTGAGGGCTCGCCGCCGCTCCCTGCGCCCCAGAGACCCAAACACAGTGGGACGTCACAGTGCTGACACAGCGCTGACTCAATGCCCATGCTCCTCAGGGAACCATGGCCTTGCCCATGAGGATAGCAAAGAGGTGATCCCAGAGCCCGCATGCTGCACGTCGGCAGCGAGCCGAGGTGTCTCTAGACGTCTCCTGCCCAGAGTCAGACTGTTTTCCGGAAAGCACACGTTCACTATGTGATGTTCCCATAAACCTACATTTTCACACATGCAGTTCCCAAAAGTGGGGGCCACAGGCTGCCTGCTGGTTTCTATGCAACGCAGTTTCTCAGCAAACAGCTCCCGCGCCATATGCGGTAAATACAGAATGCGAGATCTGCAGAAGTCCCAGGCTTGGGAGCCAGCGAGCCCGGAACTTGTGCTGTGAGGGACTGAGGTCACGTTGAGGGAACGTTGTGGGAATGTCTAGCGGAGGCGGACTCTGGAGCATCACACAGATGTGCCTGCACAGGAAGGTGAGGGGCAGCCCTTCCTGATGAGACGGGAGCACTCAGGACAGGATCACCGAAGGCAGCTGGCCCGCAGCTGTTTGGAAGACAGAAGACGAAGGACGGAGGTCTGAGCTGCTGACGGTGCGGGCGCGGCTAGTCTGAAGTCATGGCTGTATGCTCCTTTCGCCAGCCCCTGGCAGGCCTGCTTTTACTAGAAAACCATTTTATGAGGAAGGACAAGAAGTGGCTTTGGAAGGAAGGGAGCATCAGCTTGGCCTCCGTGGCCCCCGGGGTGTTCTCTTGGGAGGGAAGAAGGCGTCCTCACTGGCTCAGAAGTGGGGTAGGAAGGTGCCACCTCACGTCAGGTTTACTCAGCAAATGCCCTGCTGCTGTGCTCTGTCAGACCTGCCTGCTCCCTCCCCACACCGGTCACCGTGCCCACTGGCCACGTCCACCAGGCATTCTGAAAGCCAACACTGGTTATTTGTCCAGTCCCGGGAGCTGGGCAGCTGTGCTGGCCTCCCCGCTGGCTGCAGCGGAGCCCAGTCTGGATGACCGAGGTCGCCTCGCCTGCCACACCCCAGGACAGATCCAGGCGGGGCCCTCTCCCCTGAGGCTCTGAGTTCAGGACCAAGTGCATCCCCCAGGGGCCCTGAGGCGACCAGCTTTCTAGCGCTGAAGGAACCCAATGTGTGGAGTGTCCAGCCCCCAACCCATTGTCTGGTCTCTGCGTCCGCACTTCCTGCTGCACTTTCCTCTTTAACTGCCTTTTCTTCTGTGTGCTGAGCTCACAGAGCAGGACACCGGCACGCTTCCCAGCCCCTAGCTCAGGCCAGGCCCCTCTGCGCCCCACACTCTCACCCACCAAGTCCAAGGAAGAGCTTTGTGCTCCTCACTGGGCCCCTGGAGATCAGTCCAGGACATGGAAACGTCAGGCATCTCAACTCTCGATTCTGCTGTGACCCCGTGTGTGTGAGTCTCAGGCACTCAGGTCCTTGCCAGCCCACCCCTCCCAGGTGTGTCTGCATCCACCTCACACAGCTCCCTCCTGGGGCCTTGATTCAGACAGAGGGCGCCTCCTCTTCACCTGATGCAGGACACTGTCTGCAAAACTAGGGGCACCCCAGAGAGGTCAGAGCCCAGCCTGCCCTGTGTGAGAGGTGCTCTGAGGAAGGAATTGGAGGAGGGACTGAGGTCAGCAAACGCCTCAGGTCTGTGCCCCCATGGGCCTGTGCCCCTAGGGATCTATGCCCCTGAAGGAGGGCTAGATGCTGCTGATGGAGTCCAGGTTATCTTCTGTCACCACTGCCTACCGGGGAGGTGGCTCTTGTATCACCCTGAGGGTGCAGCCCAGAGCTCTCAGGGGAGAGGTGCTCCGTGCAGACCAAGCATGGGCATTGCGGGGGAGGGACTGTGGAGGGCAGGTAACTGGGCTGAGGGTGGGAGACAGAGGCCCCCCTGAGTACAGCAGACCCAAAAAGGAGATGAAGCTCATCTCCAACCTCTCCAGCCCCTGCCCCCACTGGGAGGGGAGCCTCCTGCCTGCAGGCCGCCTGTATGGGCGAGTGAAGTCTCCAGGGACAGCAGGAGCTGGCAGCTGTGAATAGCTCGGCAAACAGGGATGGGTTACCACACCAGAGACACCGGCCTCCACTTCAGCATGAGTCCTTGACTGGCACTGGAGAGCTGCTTTGCACAGAAATGCCTCCCGGGCCGCCTCCTGGTGCAGCACATGCTAGGGCATATGTAACAGTGAGAAACATGGGAGGGGTGGAATGAGGGTGACAGCTCGAGACATTCAGGAGTGCAGTCAGACCAGGAAAGGCAGCAGGGACCATGGCTCCAGTGTCTCACAAGGGACATTGACAGGCATGAGCCTGGCCAGCAGACTAGTGCAGACCGGTTCAGCGTGGTCCCACTGGCCTGACTGTACCCTGCCCAGGGACAAGACTGACCTTGGCATTACTTGACCCTAACACCCTTCTACCCAGAGTTCTCTGGGCTCTTGGCCCTACAACCTGCACCCTCCTTTCCACCCGGGCAGCAGTGGCATTGAAGCTCTGCCTGTAGCCCGCACATGTGCTGGGCAGTGCCCGCGTCTGCATCCATATAGACCAGGACTCGCCTGGAGGGACTTAGAACAGCCCAGCAGATGTCTTTCCAGACGCTTATTTCTCCTGATGAAAAGAATCATGTTTGTGAACCAGCAGTTCGTGAAACTGTGATAAGTGTGGCAGTTGAGACAAGCAGAGCCATGATGGAGCAAGGGGATCCTGAGGTGGTCAACGAGGGCTTTCTGGAGGAGGTGACTGAGAGGCTCAGAGGGAGAGAACTGGTTGTTTCTGTCTCATTAAAAGAATGAGACTTTCGGACAAACCACCTCCCTGGAATGGTGTAAAATCATCCTCTCGGAGGTTTTCAATATAAACAGACCACCACCAGCGGAACCAGGCATCCGAGGTGTCTGTGTGTGTTTATGTGCCAGATTCTTTGAAGAGCAGGAAAAGGAAGAGGCCCGGGCATTGCTGCTAGAAAGCAAAGCCCACATCCTGAGATACGGGGTTCCGATTGGTGTCTGAGGAATGTGGGCGTGAAAATCAGGCTGCGATTGACTTTATGATATTTAATTACAAATCAATTAAAAGGGTTTATGGGATAGGTTCTAGGATTATTAACACGCACAGGACTTAAGTCCTCTGGTTATGTAAAAGGGTTGGAGTTGCTCGCGCAGGGACCATGGGCACAGCAGCTGCTGCCCAAGGTCAGCAGGGGTCCCTCTCCGTTAATGACAGACTTTCAGGAACTGCCAGCCTCCGCGGTCAGGCCCTTCGCTTCACAGACCGGAGGTGTCTGCATGCCACAGCGGGCTAGAACCCTTAGAACCCCCAGCCAGTTCCATCAAACCCGCTTCAGATGGAATCATTGGGCCCCAAAATGACATGCGGTTTCTGGAAACGCAGAGGCAGCTGCGTGGGGACATCCACCCCACCCCCCACCCTGGCCAGACCTCATCCTTGGGCCCTGCCCTTTGCCATAATTAGGCCGAGACTGAGCTGGAGAGGGTACCTCTGGCTGGGTCCTCATCTCCTGGAGCATCCTGTGCTGTTCTATCTGCACCTTTGGGCATGCTGCCCCACCCCCACTCTGTCACTGGATCACCCCACCTGCCACCTGCAGACCACCCCCACATTGTCGCCCTGCCCGGCCAGGACCACCCCTTGGCTCCAGGGCCCTTGTCCTGTGTCGTACCTTTCAAACTTGAGGTCCCTCTTGTATGTGGAGCCCCTGGTTCATTGGCACTGGCCAAGGCATCCTTGAGTTTCTGAGCCCCCTTTCCTGTCCCCCCACCCCAATTCCCTGCAAGACCAGATCTGCATGGTGCTCGGTGGAACCAGTCAATGCATTGAACTGAGTGAGCAGCAGGAGACTTGCTGGGCAGGAGGAAGCCACCAGAACTCGACAGGCATGGCCTGTGACCTCCCATTTGCAAACAGCCGGGCTTCAGAAGCTGTAGGTAAATGTGAGCTTTGTGGGTGTTAACAAAAGAGATGCAGATGGCGATGACAGATGACGATCATTCCTTATCTTTTGAGCAAGAAGGGAACCCAGAGGGACAAAGGTTCTCATAGAAGCAGCCGCTCGCTCGAGGTGTAGGCCAGTGGCTGTGGCGGTCTGGCATTCAGCTTGGGCCTCCATGCTGGGAGGAAAGGCGTGGCTCAGGGGCCGAGTTGACTCCCTGAACTTTGAGGATGTCTCTGACTTTGGGGGAACCCTAGAGGCTTAACTTCAGGTGAGCCATCAGCTGCAGGAGCCCAGGAAGTTGGGGTCTCGCCGCTGGGCCTGTTGGGGGACCTTGGGGCTGCCACTGAGACCTCACACAGGAAGCAACCAGAAATGTTACAGACACACTCCCTCATGCACCTGAAATCCAGCTTCCCCAAAGCCTTTGAGTAATGGGAGAGCCTGTGCTGCACGCAGGTCAGGAAAAGGAAGACTCTGTTTCTATTCTGATAACTCTGTCCTGGTATCACCCGACGTTCATCAGGAGCAGTGGAAGCAAAAAGAATGCATGTCCTTGGTGTGTCCTTAGCCTCATGGGCCCCACCTAGTCTGGGGAGGCCCTGCGGCACATTTTGTGGAGCTGAACTGAATAACCCTCCTTCGGAGCCTCATCCTGAGACAGATGCCAACAGCAAAGCTGGTTTCTCTGCACCTGGAACCTATGTGGCAAAATAACACTTTGGAGTCATTCACCTAGGCCGTGGTCAGCAAACTCATTAGTCAACAGAGCCACATAGCAACAGTACAATGGTTGAAATTTCTTTTGAGAGCCAAATTTTTTAAACTTAAACTTCTTCTAATGCCACTTCTTCAAAATAGACTTACCCAGGCCATGGTATTTTGTGGAAGAGCCACATTCAAGGGGCCAAAGAGCCTCATGTGGCTCGCGAGCCACAGTTTGCCGACAATGGGCCTAGTGGCTCCAGTAATGGCACAGTCTGGTCTCAGAAGGAAGCCCGAGATGCTGTCAGCACCCAGGTCCACGGCTGCCACTGTGCCCAGCAGGCAGCACTGACTATACACAGCCTACATTCTGTGCTCAGTACCTAGGATGATGGAAAAGAGACAAAAAATGATGTTTGTTCTCAGATTTGGAAGGCACAGTGTCGCTGAGGTGACTGCAGGGGACAAGACAGCCAGCCGCTGCTCTCAGAGATGGAGGCGAAGGCGTACAGGGCAGGCACAGAGCCGGGCGGGAGAGGTACCCTCTCTCCCACTGCAGACTCCTCCGAGTCCTTTGTTGGGAAGAGTGTGGAAAATTGCTTTTCCTTCTCTTCATTAAAATGTGTCTGTATCGTTAAGCTTTATTTTGAAAAAACATCTTGCAAAATGGGGAAGATTACTCACCACTGCTTAGCAAACAGTGTTTACCGTGGGCTGCTCCCTGGCTTTTGAAGAGGTTTCAAATGCAGCACTTGGTATGAAGCAGCTGTGCACCCGATGAGGGCATGTGGGTACAGCCAGAGTGGCCATTAGGGTGTCAGGTGACGAGGAGCATGAGGGCTCCGAGCAAAAGTCAGAACACAGCAGCCCTGGACAAGTTCTCACTGCCGTAGGAGTCACTGTGAATGCATGTGTGTGTGCCTGTATGTGCATGTGCGTGTACATGCATGTGTGCATGACTGTGTGTGCATGTATGTGTGCTTGTGTGTCCATGTGTGTGCCTGTGTCCCCATGTGTATGATCACGTGTGTGAATGCACGTCTGTGTGCATGCATGTCTATGTGCACTCATGCATGTGTGTGCATTCATTTCTGCATGTGTGTGTGTGCTATCCCACAATCAGGTTTAAACGTTATCCAGGTATCACTGAGAAGCCCATGGGAGGAGGTGAGGCAGCTCCTCAGGACACTTGATGAGATGGGGCTGTGGGCAAGCCCCTCCAGGACGGTGCCACTCTGCCCAGGGCAGGCCCAGGTTTACCCCAGGACAGATGTGGCTTTGATTTCTGTGAGCAGAGGATGGAGGGTTCCTGTTTCCCACCCAGGAATGGCCATGGCCCTGTGACCCCAGCCTCTGGTAAGGATGCACCCAGGCCCAGGACAGGGAGCCCTCCTGGCACATGCCCATCGTTCCCACAGCCACACCGACCAGAGGAGCTGTTTGCAGTGAGGTGGTTTGTACAGAATGAGTAGCCCAAACCGCAGCATAAGCTCTGCTCTGCTCCCAGCGGCCGTGCTGGCCTAGCCGGGGAATGACTCCTTCTGGAATCTGCTTTGATGACAATCGGCCTAAAAGACACCATGGAGGTGATCCCTCGGGACATTGACAATCAGTCCTGTTGCTCCCCTGCTTTTCCCCACATGTGCCTTCTGAGCACTACACTTCGTTGCGATCACAATCGGTGTAGAATGTTGCGGGTATTAAACATCTGTGTCCTGATGGCCATAGCGGGGGCCGCAGTCACCACAGCAGCATAACCTGCGCCTTTTCAGACTTCCTCCTTTGCGGGTGTCTGCCTTGAGCCATCTGGCCACACTCAGTGTCACCGTGGCCACTCCCCAGCAGCACCAGGGGGGCTACCGGCAGGTGCGAGCTTTGCAGAACTCCAGGTGCCCTTGGAGCACCCAGGAGGCCGTCCCTTTAGATGCCTTCAAGATTTACCCGGCTGCAAAGGTGGGGCCTTGCCCACATCCCCGCCCCGTGCTGTCCCCCAATGAACCGCTTAGCTTCCTGGGCCTTTGTGCTGGCTTCCGTTCAGCCCTGTGACCACTAATTATGGCCGCCCTTTGTGTGCACTCCCCGTCCTGCTCGCTTGCTCGTCATGCCTTTGTCATCTTGGTCTTTCTTCCACATATTCAGAACAACAGGCCTTTTCTCTTGGAAGGAGCCCACTCCGCAGTCCCTGGCACTCGAAGGTTTGAGAAGAGACATTAGCATTCTGTCTGGATGGATCTCTGTCCCCACAATCCTATCCAATTCATTTTGCAGGGTGTGCTGTACCGCAGGCAGACTCTGCAGAGGGGCCTGGCCAGCTTCGTGGGTGGAGGGAAGTGACATCTCACAGGGAAATGAGGCTGCAGCTGCATGGAGGAGGCTGCACCCTGGGGGAGGGGCCCTCTGTCGGGGGAGGGCTGTGTCGTGGGGTTGATCCTGCTTCTTAGTCTGAATCCTCACTCTGAAAATGGCAAGCGTCAGGGTTTAAGCAAACCCTGTGCTGAGAGCTGGGGAGGAGCTGCCCAGGTGCTGGGTTGGACGTGGCCGGTGCCTGCGCAGCTGTACTTGCCAGAGGCAGCCCAAGGGCCACAGAGCTTGGTTCTTGCACTTTCCTGGTAGGGAGTCTGTACCCACAGAGCAAGCCCCTGCTTTCCGTTCTTTTTCTTTCTTTCTTTTTTTTAATATATTTTATTGATTTTTTACAGAGAGAAAGGGAGAGGGACAGAGAGTCAGAAACATGATGAGAGAGAGACATTGATCAGCCGCCTCCTGCATGCCCCCCACTGGGGATATACCTGCAACCAAGATACATCCCCCTAACCGAAATCGAACCTGGAACCTTTCAGTCTGTAGGCCGATACTCTATCCACTGAGACAAACCGGCCTCGGCTGATTTCCGTTCTTGACAAACAATATGCTATGTGGGTATTTTTAACAATGTGGCACAAACGTCACATGTCTGGTTCTTCTGTGATGGACGTGTACATCAGGGGATTGCAAACAGGCTGCTTGTCTCTTCCTACATCGCCACTGCTCTGGGAGAGAATCTCCTGCCAAGGACTGAGGGCTTGGCCTAGCTGGGAGCTGCCGCCTGGAGAGTACGGGGCTTCCCCCAGGCCACCCTGTCACCTCTGCTCCTGTCTCCCTGAGGAAACTCCCAGGAGCCTTGGTCCAGCTCAATGCCCGCGTGTTCCCTATGCACCCAGCACTGTTGGGTGTTCCTACACATTCACCCTCCAAACCCCTTAACTCGTGCAGCAGTGTATATCGTCCCACTTTACAGATGACAAAACTGAGTCAAAGCTGCAGAGCTATAGTGGCGGAGCCAGGATGCAAACCAGACGACCTGGGTGCTAGCCCTGCCTTTGGCCCTTGGTCGGCAGTGCGGACCTGAGTCTCTTGGGGCTGCTTTCCCTCCACGACAGTGGGTTTCCTGATCCCGAGACACAGATGACTCCCAAGAACCTGTCTCCCAAGAAGCCGCTGCTCACGGGACATGCAAGGCCTGTCCATCTCCCCCGTGGGACATGCCCTTCTGTCACTTGGTCCTATAGCTTCCTCAGCACCCGGCAGATCCAACACAGAAGGAGCACAGAGCAGGCACAGGGCGGCAGTGCTGGGAGGGTTTGAGATGGCACATCTCCAGAGAAAGCGTTCTGGAGACACGTCATGCTGTGGCCAAAAATAAGTGCTCGCCCCTCCACGCTCTGGGGACAACGGGTGCTTATGGGGGAGATGTTTTCCTTCACACACATTGGCTTTCTCCTTCCTGCAGAGCAGGCACTTGGGCCCAGGCCAGTGCTCAGTGGTTGGAACATCAGCCTGCACTCCGAAAGGTCACAGGTTTGATCCAGGCCTTGGTCCGGTGCAGGTGGAAGGGAATAGTCAATGCGTATCTCTCACAACGATACTTCTCTGCCTCTGTCTCTCGCTCAATATCATTGGGAAAAAACATCCTCAGGTGAGGATTTAAAAAAACAATAAACATTGGGATGAGGAAAGAAAACAGACTTGGTCAGCCTCCTGGTGGGAGTGACCCATGACTCGGATGACCTGTGACCTTAGTGTCAGGAGAAGCCTAGGTGGGCCAAGGACCCAGCCCGAGTACCACCGCTTTCATGGGGTCGGGTCTCCGTGGGACAGAGCCATTGAAGGGACGCGGGCGCTGGCTGAGCCCACGTGTGGGTCTGTCTGTCACCAAAAGCTTCCTTTGGCTGAACCCCCTTCTGCTCCCGCACAGTCACTCCTCACGGTGGCCGTCCCCCACCTGACCTCACAAAGGCAGTGGCTTCTCTGTATACATGAGGGCCTCGTGGGGGATCAGGACCACTTTCCTGAGGGGCGCTGTCTCAGCTCCCAACATGCCCCTTTCTGTGAAGGTCGAGTCGGTCTGGATCCCAAACGTCATCTACGATTTGTTTAGACAAGGGTCAGGCCCTGCGCTCCTGTGTAGCCCAGTGCAGAGGTGACGGCCAGGCACACGCCCAGGGCTGGCCACGCGGGAGCACCTGGGCCCCCGGAAGCATCGGGTGGCTTGTCGCGGGGAAGGACTCTGTGTGCTGCAGGCCCGATAGAAGAGCTGAGGAAGTCCCCGAACCAAAGCAGTGCGGCTTTCAAAGTCATGGGCTTCGAGTCCCCCTTGTTTGACACAGACAGACAGCTGTGGCCCCTGTGTCGGCACCAGGTGGGCAGGTCCTGGGTCCCTGCCAGGTGTGCAGCTGGCCTCCAGCATCCTTACTCTGAAGCTGGGAGCCAACGCAAGGAGTGGTCGCCGCTGCCTCTTCTGTTGCCTGTGCCATGCTCATCCGCTGCCTAGGACAAGGAATCATGTGTTGTCCCTTCCCACGTCCCAGATTAGGGCAATATGGCAGCGGAAGCCCTATCACAGAGGTGGCAAAGGGCACAGCTACTGCTGCTGTGTCTTCCCACCTTGGATGCCCAGAGCCAGGCCTGGAGGCACCTTGTTCTCATGAGGTCCCAGGAAAGCTCAGCCCTGAGCCCCCATCCCGAGTAGCAGCCGGGCTGCACACAGGTACAAACCACAGGTCCTTGCACACGGAAAGCCCGCCTTGTGTGTGACCACGCTGTCCTTAGACACAGAAAGCCCCCAAACTAGGCATGTTCCAAACCAGCAGGGCACTTAACCTTTTCTTGATAGAGATTAACTTTGATGGCCCCAGTCACGTGATGCCTTCCCCAGACAGAGACAGAACAGGGAATTCACTTCACGACATCAGAGGCTTCCAAAGGCCCTATTGTATGGAGAAGTGCTGGGCACTCACCTAGTGGCACGAGAATCTGAGCACGCCCTCCCAGCCATGGCATGTTAGGGTGCCACATGTGGATGAGACAGAGAGTGAGCTGACTGTGCCTCTCAGGCCCCACCCTGAGATTTCCCCTTTAACGTCAGACGCCGTCTTTTGTCATCAAGTTGGAAAAGCAAGCTTTCCCGTCAGCCGTTGCACGTGCCTTCCCACGCGTGCCTGGACTCACTTTCCTGTGCGGGCTTTTATCCGTTTGGTGGGGGTGAGGGGGTGGGGGGAGGAAGACCCACAGAGAATTGTGTGTTTTTCCTGAACACCCTGACTTGGGACCAGTTTCTATATCTCAGTCCACAATGTAAATCCCCCCCACACCGCCCCAGGCCACATGTCAACAGGAAAGGAAAGGTGTCTGTAGGAAGTGTGGTTGTGAGGCTCGTCCGGATGACCACAGCGCTAGACCAGGTCCCTTTTCCCAAATCTGTGTGTGTGCAGTGTGTGATTTTCTGGAGGGGGGCTGTATGTGTATCTCTACGGTTTTCGCATTGTGTATGTGTATATGGCTCTGTGTGTGTGAATCTGTGTGTGAGTGTAGGTATGTGAGAATCTGGGGAATGTAACTGTGGTATGTGCAGTGTGTGTGGGGTCTATGCAGTGTGTATGTGTGTGGTCTGTGCAGTGTGGAGGGGTTCTGTGCAATGTATGTGGTCTGTGCAGTGTGGGTGGGGTTCTGTGCACTGTGTATAGGGGGCGTCTGTGCAGTGTGTGTGTGGGATCTGTGCAGTGTGGGGATCTGTGTTGTGTGGGGGGGGGTCTGTGCAGTGTGGGGAGGTCTGTGCAGTGTGTGAAGTGGGGAGGCCTGTGCAGTGTGTGTGTGTTGGTCTGTCCAGTGGGGGGCTCTGTGCAGTGGGGGGTGTCTGTGCAGTGGGGGGAGTCTGTACAGTGTGGGGGTCTGTGTCATGTGTGGGGGGAT
>JAAGEH010000327.1:2583948-2611320 GCA_011751065.1 Lasiurus cinereus | reverse complement strand
TCATGTGTGGGGGGATCTGTGCAGTGTGTGTAGGGATCTGTGCAGTGTGGGGAGTCTGTACAGTGTGTGTGTATTGGGTCACAGGGTGAGCTCCTGGCTCACACGGGCTCTGAGGAGAAGCAGGGGGTGAACGGACATGGGAGGCCACTGCCTAGGTAGCACTGACGCCTGTGTCTCCCACTGTCTCCCAGGAGCTCTGTCGCCAGCGCATGGCCGTGCACACCTCTGACCACCCAGAGGCCCCACATGTGTCGCGCATCAACAGCGTGTCCTCGCAGTTCAGTGACGGGCCAGTGCCCAGCCCTTCCGCATGGAGCAGCACCTCGTCCTGGTCTGAGGAGCCGGCGCCGCCCAATATGGACATCTCCACCGGTCACATGGTCCTGGTAAGGCCCGCACCTGCTCCGCGACCCCACCCTCCCCGCTTGTGCGTTCTGTTGCATCATGACAGTGGCTCGGGGAGCACCCTAGCTTGCTGTGCTGCCAATGAACAGGGTGTGGCCCAAGTGGGGCTCCTCTGCTGGGGCCTCTGAGTGAGTGGCAGTGTGACCTGGTGCCCTGCTTCTGCCTGGAGTGCCAGGCCCATGTGTGGACCCGGGAGGTGCTGTAGGTTATCGGGGTAGACATCGCATGCATTAGCGCCTACTGTGTGCTTCGTTCTTTAACCTCCAACTAACAGCACTTGTCCCTCCCCAGTTTTTGCCCAGTGTCATCTGGGTAAGTGAATGTCGCTCACATGCTGTTCATGACTCAAAGGGACACTAGCCGGAGGGCACAGGGCTCAGCCCTGGCAGGAGGCCCATGGGCCCAGCAGTCTCCGTAAGGACAGGCCAGCTGGCCTCTGCAAGGGTGGACCTGCTCCCTGTCGCGCCTGGCCCCCAGCTGTGTCATCCTCAGCAGGACATGGGTCCTGTGGCTGTGTCCTGTCGCTGGCACATAATTAACCCAAGTTTTATTAAGAGAGACGTTCAGAAATTCAGCCCTTCTCGCTGCCATCTCCTCGGGGCACAGGGTCCACTGACTGTCAGGTCTCAGCGAGGCTCCTTCCTGTCTGGTGCGTGTTCGGCCAGAGCACACGCACTGGTTCATGTCTGTCAGGGTGGCACAGCCATGGGTCCAGGCGGTTCACTGGACCACTCATTGCCCCAGACTCAGTGTAAGCCAGCCTCAGGGTCTTTGTGATGATGAAGCACTTCCCCCTGGGGAGACGCCCGACTTGTTTACTTAATGCCAATGGAGACGGAGGAACTGGATCACAGACAATGGGTCCCAGTGTTGCTGCTGTGACAAGCACCACAGGCATTTGCTCCCATGGCTCCCAAGGCTGGAGATGGCTAGAGGTGCCTCCACTCTGTCCACCATGGTGGAGGGGAGAGGGCCCTCCGGGGTCCCTTTTACTAGTACAAGGGCACCGATCCATCACAGGGCCAACTCGTGACCTCAACGCCCCTCAGTCCACACCGTCAACTGCCATCTCGGGGTAGGTTTCAACGTGAGTTTGGGGGACACAGGAAACCACATTTTCACTTAAAAGTCCAACTGCAGAGCCCGGGAGTGCAACTGGGTGTGTCCATTTTGAGGTTCACCAGGGAGTATCCATCTTGGGGTGCCTAAGTCTGTGGGGGAGCCCAGGATGCCGGGCCGTTTGAGCCAGATGTGGGGACGGATGTGCCATGAGGCCAGAAGGTAGCCTGCAATGAGGCAAAGACCAGCAGCCACTGTCCCAGCTGAGTTGGATGTACACACCTTTGCTCTGCCCATCCAGGGCCCCAGGGACAGAGGGCGCCCAGGACAGGACTACCTGCCTTTACATGCTTCCTCACAGATGTATGTGGCCAGATAACAAGTCCACTAAATCATTTTCAACAATATCTGTCCCTTTTAGAAAAGGGAATCAATCCACAGGTCCGGTTTTCAGTCCCTGCAGCGCTGGGCCATGTGCCTCCACCATACCGGCTGGAGGTTGTCGGAAGCTTCCTTGTGTCCACATCGTGTCCGATTTCAGCCACGTGTTACAATCTGAGGAGGTCTCAGTCCCAATGGGACATGGAAGTACTGCACTTCCCATGGAAAACGTGGCGTGGCATTCACGGTGAGCGCACACGTGGCAGTTAATTCTCCAAGGAAATGCATGCGCCACGCACGCACAGACCTAGCCTTCACGTGGCCATGGCATTGCCACGCCTAACGGGAAGTGTCCCTGCAGGGGGTCACTGACTCGGAGCCCTGTTGCCACTAGAGGCGAGTGCACCTCCACTCGGCCACCATCACCACGCGGATGCGCAGGCCCTCAATGCTCAGGATGCCCTGCGTACAGCACAGACACGCAAGACCTGTCTCCCAAGCCAGCACGCCGTTTGGGGGTCCCCACGGACCTGGGCAGGAGCAGGGCAATGGAGGGGAAGTGTGCGCACCCTGGATGTGCCACATGGGCATGCATGAAAGCCGGGCCTTCCTTGAGGGTCTGTCTGCACTTGGAGGTCCTGGACATCTGCTCTTCTGCCCACTCTGCCGGCCGGTTCAGGCGCTGCCTTCACCCCACAGCTGTCCTCACACCAGGCCTTCTCCCTCACCTGGAGATGCCACATACCTGAGCCCCACAAAGCATGTTTGCCAGTCGTCTCCCCCTCTGCACACAGGGAACGGGGCTCAGCTCTCAACTCAGACCCACAGCCCGTTTGCAGGGCTGAGGCCACAGCGCGTGGTGAGTGGACCAGATCTGTGCTCAAAGGGCATGTGAACTCCAACAGCCTCACGCACTGAGGCTCCAGGATGGTAACCACTGTGACCAGAGCTGCATGCTTCCTGAGCCATCTCCAAGGACTCGGGGGGGGGGGGAGGGGCGATAAGCCGTGCCAGGCCGCTCCATGCAGGCACGGTGCAGGGGCGCGTCCTACCTGGGAGGCTCAAGGGAACCAACAGCAGAGGGAGGAGTGGCCAAGGCATCAGAAACGTAACTGTCACAGCCATCTTCCCCAGAGTGCAACAGGAGAATGTTCCCATCACAGACACAGAGGCATCATTACAGGAAAAAGTGGCGGAGGACAAACCCATCGCCTGCAGCTGGGACCATCTGGGAGGAGCCTTCACCTTGTCCAGGTCACTGTGTCCACAGTGGCGACACGCATGTGCTGTGACCTCATGCCAGAAAGCCATGGCAACAGAATCTCAGAGAAGGAGACAGCGCCGACAAGGCTGTGCCCGGAGGAGACAACCTACCGGGTGACAGAGGATGCAGGCCCCACGCAGGTGACGGGACCCCTGATGAGATCAGTGGCCCAGGTGATCTAGGTGGTCTCAGAGCACCAAGGCTCAGGGCAAGAGGCTGCCAGCGTGCCACTGGGGAAGGGGGTTCCCGGGCAGCTGTGGGGAGGACGTGCGGACAGGCCGGCTGCCCTCCAGAGCCCAGCACATGGTGTGGACAGCACAGGCTCGGGTCCAATGAGCTTGGCTTAGAGCTGGGACCTTCTGCGTCCAACACACTCAGCCTGCCTCCCTCCTGCAGAGTGGCTGCAGAGGCCTCCAGCGCCCGAGGCCCAGGCTGCACGGCCACCACGCGTCTCCTCATCCACACTGTCCTTACGATGCCAGAGGGTCACGACAAAGAAATGGGATCAGTTTCCTTCTGATGAAGCGCCAAGGCCAGGGCTTCCCCTAAGGGAAGACGCTGTGGCTGGGACTTGGCAGCACGCAGGGTGCGGGCTTGCAGAGGCCCGTGGGTCTGGACAGTGGCCCCGGCCCGTCCAGCTGAGTCTGAGGCAGATGGAAGGAGAGGGCTGGAGCAGCGCCCAGCACAGGACCTGGCGGGAGGTGGGGGTGATAATGTTCACAGGGACAGAAGATCTGGGCCGAGGAGTGGGGAGGAAGGTCCCTCGTCAGTAGCCCACTGGCCCAGGGCCTAGTGACCGGTGCATGGCAGGGACCCCAGGCAGGGTGGCTTCACACAAATATATGAACATTCTGTGTGTACATGCATGGGGTCCCTTCTGAGAAATCCACCACGCTTCTCCAGAAGGTCAAGACCCCTGAGAACCCATCTCTTCCTGGAAAGCTGGTGCCCTCAGGGGACTTCGGGAACAGATCCTGCGTGATGAATGCTAGGTCAGCTGTGCAGGTAGTGACATGAATGGGGAAGCCCAGGACACGGCCACTGGTCGGCCCAGTGGGTGCACTGTGTGTGCAGGCTGAAAAGCCTGAGCTCAGGCTTTAGGGGGTAAAGAAAAACATTGATTTGATCCTGTCTCCCTTCAGGGCAAAGCGCAGAGGCCTTCATCAACAATGGCGGGCAGAGCCTGCCCAAAGCACCACGTCCACGGGGAGGGGTGTGCGCCCAGCACCACACATGCCCTCTGCCCCTGGGACACAAGGGCTGAGCAGCTACTTGTGTCCCTGAGCATGTGTGTGGCTGCCGCCATTTCCAGGAACCCTGGGGAATGAACGTCACGACAGAGGGACCCCAGGTTGTACATGTCACAGAAGGAGAGCTCCCGCCAGCCGCACAGGTGGAGGGGCATGTCCCCATGCTGGCACAGGCACCACCACACATCACTGTGCCTCCCTCCCACGGGCTCATGGCTTACATGACTGCATTCCAAGCACCTCAAGTCTCATGAGGAGCCCGTGCGCCCATTGTGCCTGGTCTCGCCGTGGCCACGTTCCCACTACAACCCTGGCCTAGGTACATTCACACTAACCACGTGTCAGCCAGCTGCTCCCTGGAGCTCCTCAGAGACGTATCCTCGAGGAGTGACAGGCCACTGAGAGGCAGTGCCAGCCCTCATCCTGCTCCCTCCCTGATGGGCTCCACTCCTGGGTGTGGCCTCCACCTCCCCTTGGCGGAGCTCTCTGTGATGTGAGGTCCTTTCTCACCCCGACGTTCACACAAAGGCCTCCTGGGCATGAAATGCCACAGCTGCCTTGAGGGAGATATGCCACTTGCCCACACCATGAGGCAGGTGTGAATCGCCTGCTGGAGTGTCCTCCTTCTGTGGAGCCGTGGGAAGCCTTCACGTGGGGTTCCGTGGCAGGAGTCCTGGGCTGTGTTGACTCTCAGCAGGAAGATGGGGCCAGGGGCCAGGGGCCAGAGTCAGGGTGACAGGGACGGATAGGTGTGAGTACCAGGGGCTGCTACTGGCCGGAAACCTGTCTGCTGGAGTCCATGAGGTGGAGTGGACCTCTCCTCTGCAGCCACACAGCTAAAGCCTGGGGTGTTGGTGGCTTTTCAAAGCCTCATCCCAACCTTTCCTACGGCTGCCAAGTTTCCCACCTGGTCGTGTCCTCAAGGCCTCATCACACCTGTCCCTGGAACACCCTTGGGGCCTGAAACCAACCCACACCTGCTTCTCACTGCTCGAGGCTTCTCACGCTCCAGGAAAAACTGGTCAGTCCTACAGGACCCTGTGGGCACAGTGCCCAGTGTGTGCCTGGCACACAGTAGGTGTTAGCCACTAATCAGCAGGCCCTGCCCTCTCCGCTTTCACCCTCGAAGGGGGGTGTTCGTCCAGCTGCCTCCAAAGTGAGTGAGTACCAGCTCTGACTACAGCTCTACTGAAAGCCACTTGGCAGGACATGAGCCTCGCACTGTTTGGCTCACACGCAGCAGGTTGTGCTAAGACGCACCCGCCTCTTCTGTGTATGCCATCTCTTAGCTTCTGCAGAGATTGAATTCTCGTTCCCTGCTTTCTCCTCAGCCTGCACTTACAGCTGAGTGAGCGTCCTGGTGGTTCCAGCGGCATGCCTTGACAAGATCAGAAGCTTGCCTCTGCCTGCCCTCAGGGGCCGGGCTCCGGGCTCCATCATCTTCCAGATGCCCAGGTTGCTGTTATGGCATCCCTCTCACTCTGTTTATCCTTAAAGGAACCATTTTTAAAGTCAGCACTTGTGGAGACTGACTTTCTTTTTAAAAAGTGTTTTTGTTAATCCTCACCTAAAGATATGTTTCCCATTGATTTTTTAGAGAGTGGAAGGGAGGAAGGGAGGAAGGAAGAAAAGGAGGGAGAGAGACAGACAGACAGACACATCCTTGTGAACGACACATTGATTGGTTGCCTCCTGCACACACACTGACCGGGACCGGGGATCGAACTTGCAACCCAGGCACATACCTTGACCAGGAATCGAATCCAAGACCCTTCAGGGCACAGGGCTGATGCTCTTGATCACTGAGCCCCCAGCCTGCGTGACTTCCATTTTAAAAGGTGTTCTTTATTTTCTTCACCATTTCTCCTTCTAATTCTTAGTTTGGGGTAAAATTTCTTTGTTTTTCTACCTGAAATATACCCTCTATTAGTCTCTTAGTCAGAAAATCTACCAATCATGTAGAAAACTCTTTGATTGATCCTCACACTTGCATAGCAGAGGAGCCAAGGGTCAGGTTCTCGTGGCTCCCCTCTCGTGGCCCCCTCTGGTGGCCCCCTCTCGAGGTTTCCCTCATGAGGCTCCCCCTCGTGGCTCCCTTCATGTGGCTCCCTCTCATGGTGTTCACTCTTGTGGCTCAGTCTCATGGCTTTTTTTCCCTCTCATGGATTTCCCTCTCATGGCTCCCCCTCTAGTGGCTCCCCTCTCGTGGCTTTGAAAAGACTGTTTTCCTGCCTGCGGTGCTGTCACTGCACCCGGGTCTGGACCCTTCTGAGTCAGCCACACTGTCTCCTAAATCCACACTTTGCTGGTCTGGGATTTTTTTGTGCCGGCACGAAGCTGGTGTTCTTTTTCTTTTCACCCTGGTCTTTCTGTGGTTTCTGAACTGGAGAAGTTCAGAAACCTGTGGTCAGAGTGCCCAGTGTGTGCCTGGTGCACAGTAGGTATTAGCCACACTGTGTGTGGTTCAAACGAGATTCTCCCACCCTCTCCATTTCTTCCGGGGGAGAAGGTTGGGCATGTCCCCAGCCTCCCAGGGGCTGTCACTTGCCTCCATTGCTCGGAGATTCCCAGCTCTCTCCTCTTGTCCTCTCCATGTCTCCTGTGGACTCCACCTATTGCGTTCCCCATTTCAAAGGGTACATTCTTCACCTGTAATCATTCCACTTATTCCCTTTAAAATCTGCCTGCTGTGTTGTTCTTGTCATATTGTTGATTCCCGCTCTAATGTCCTCAGTTATTACAATGCAATTTCTCACCCAAGACTCCCGGACAGTCACCTATGTGTTGTGAGCCTCTGTCCTCTGACCAGGTGAGGCTCAGGATCCAAACAGCTTCCCTTGTGGAGTCCCTGGGTAACCCTTGCACTGAGAGTGGGCCTGCTGAGGGTCCTGGTATATGGGTCCACGTCCAACTCCTGCCTCCGGTGGGCAGGCCCCCATGGCCCTTTGGGCCCCAAGGCCTTGCCCCCTCCCCTGAGGGCCTGGGTGTTTATGTCACATGGCTCCAGCCCTGGTGTTCGCGTCCCTCTCCTTTCGGATTCCTGAGGAGTCCCCTTAATTTTGTGAGAGGCTAGCCTGCCATGGGCCCAGCGCCTCCCAGTGTCTTGTGGGAGAGGGTCTTCAGGTGACCCCACCTTCTACTGTCTGGGAACATACGTCCAAGGCCAGTCAAACCAAAGAACACGGGGCCAGTGGTGCACTGCTGTTGGTTCACACCACCTGCCGGTGGACCGACCACCTGCTGGCCCATGTCACGTCTTGTACGATGAAGAAAGGTGTCTGAGGGGTCGTGCACTGTTCCCTCCCCAGCGGGCTCCCCGCTCACCTTCCTGCGTGCAGGTGGGCCTGACTTCCCTTCGCAGGCACTAAACACCATGTGTCTAATGAGCCTCCTGGCTGCGGGATGACTGGAACATCAGTCAGCAGACAGGAGGCAGGTGAGTGGCTCTATATGCCAACCGCTGGCAGCATGGGGAAACCCGGGTGCACATGTTTGGACGAGGGTGACAGTGGCTGTTGGGGTGCAGGGTCTGGCTGTGTGAGCTGGAGCAGGAAGGCAGAGGGTGTGATCCATGCCACTTCACCCCTACATCTCGCAAATGCATGGGTGCATCATTCCTGAGATTGACCTGAAAAAAAAGATGGAAAATGTCTTGGATAGTCTTCACCCTAAACAATGAAAATGATTTTTGATGGATCGACTTTCTTCTCTCTACTTCGAACTCCTCATCTCAAAGCAATTGGATGAGGCATGTTGGCTGGCAGCTCTCAGTGGCTGTGGCTGACCCTGGACCCTCGTTGTCCCTTTTCTCTGTGGGATGGCAGCTGTTTCACTGCTGTCAGGAAGGCCTGGGAATACAGGCCCGGCCTCTAGGCTCTATGCCCTCTTAGCAAGTTTGATTGGTGAAGAGAAGATACATTTTTGAGTCTTGTGTGAGCTGTTCCAGTATTGATGACATTTCTATCTCCTTATCTTACTGCACATTAGGAATTAAAAACCAAAGTACTTGGCCTGGCTGGGTGGTTCAGTAGGTTGGAGTGTCAGGCCATACACTGTGGGCTCGAGTCCTGGTCAGGGCACATACCTGGGTTGTAGGTTTGATCCCCATTTGGGGCACATACAAGGCAATGGATTAATGTTTCTCGCAGTGATGTTTCTCTATCCCTCTCCCTCTCTCTAAAATCAATAAACATATCCTCAGTGAGGATTAAAAATAATAATAAGAGAGGGAGAAGGAAGGAAGGAAGGAAAGCACTGTGATCCCATGAGCACTGTTGGAATCCCTGCCTATACTTTCTGCTGTGGGTGGACCTGGTGCTTGCCATCAGGCACGAGAGTGAACTCCTGCCTCCATCTCTCTCCTGGGCACCTCACACCACCCTCTGAAATGCTTTCTTCTTCCTAAAAACATCCTCGGAAATCATAATGAGCACACCACAGCACAGAACATAAAGGCTGTTCTAAGAAAAGATCTGGGCTTTGTAATGGGGAAGAAGCTGTCTGCGTTGCTAGGCAACCACCCCTCCTCTTTCCTCAGTCTGAAAGGTTCTGTGATAACCGTTGTCTCATCTTTCTGGCAAAAAGGTCTCCTCCCCTTGGTCGTATGGCAGTAAAGGCTGCTGCTGTGGCCGTGGCCTGGAATTGGCTGTTTGAATTTTGTAGGTGACCTTCAGCTTCGGAGGGTGGGGTGGTATTTAACACATGAATTGGCTGTTGCACAACACTCGGAGGCTGTCACTGAACACCTGCTGTGAAGAAGGCTGGGAGGAAAGGCACTGCAGGCCACCTGATGCAGGAGCCCCATTCCTCCATCACAGTGCTGCACCCGCGAATTTCTTAGGTCTGGAGACCCCTCCAGGATTGGTGCCTCAGGACTGCAGCCACGCTCCTTCTTCACATCCCTCTGTTCTGTCAGCTCTCAGGAAGCCCAGCTTGGTTTGCAACTGACTTTTATACATAAATGAAATTTCTAAGAAACTCTAGCTTCAAGTGTATTTCACATGTCAAATGGACATGGTGGAGGCCAAAATCCAAATTTTACTTCCTCACTTAATATGGACTGTGTACTCATTTATAGTAATAAAAGTTGCTGTAAAACAAGTACTTGCAAATGCATCTTTCCTATTTCCCATTTATAAAAAGGAAACAGAAATGGGGCATTAGTGGGTTAACTATCCTGTTGTCTAGTCTGGGTCAAAGTCTCAGAAACGTTCCCTCTCCTTGTGCAGGTCCGAGGTAGTTTCTGTGCTGAAAGTTCACAAACACAGCGATCCACAAGGAATGAGTGGCTTCATTGCTGCCAGGCATGAGCACGACCTGGTGAGGATGGGATGAAGAAAGTGCAGTCTATTTAGAATGATAGATGGACCCTAGCCGTGGGCTCAGTGGTTAGAGCACACCAGACAGGCCAAGGTTGCAGGCTCCATTCCCAGTCAGGGCACATACAAGGGGCAACCAATGAGTACGTGAATAAGTGGAGCAACAAATCCATGTCTCTCTCTCCTTCCCTCTTCTCTAAAATCAATTTTTAAAAATTAGAATGATTGGATTTATCTCTTCAATTTTTATGTGGTTTCTTCCCACTTTTCCACTGTTTCTCACTTATCTTTGAAAGAGAACAGATCATTGGTAGAAACAAAACATCTTACCTATATTGTCTTTTTGTTGTTGTTAATCCTCACCTGATGTGAGAGAAACACATCCATTGATTGCCTCCCACACACATACCAGCCGGGCTGGGAATCAAATTTGCAACCCAGGTATGTGCCCTTGACCGAGAATCAAACCTGAGGCCCTTCAGTATGCTGGCAGGCACTCTAACCACTGAGCACACGGGCCAGGACATTACCTATAAAGTTTTATTTGAGAAGCAGGTAGTTCAGGAGTTTGAGATGACTTGGGTAGATATTTTAAACTTTTAAAAAAGGCAAAAAAATTAGTAGAACTAATATAAAAATCTAGTTAATTTTTCTTCAGACATGTGTTCATTGAAGCAGCTAGAGACTTACATTTAAAACCTGACATTGTCAATGGCGGTGGATTTTTTTGTCTGGATCAAGTCACAGAAGGAAGCGAGATACAGGAGGCATATGTGAGGCGGTAACCTGGCCGAGCATGGCTCTCATTAGCACATGTCCCCTTAGTAAATGTGTAAATTAACTGCACGCAGCCCAGGGAGGTCTTGGAATTGCATTTTGAGATGTATCAAAGCTGACTTATGCTTCAGACGTTCATGCCATTTACCATTAATGAAGCTGAGATGGGAGCCCATCTGTAATTATTCCTTACTATTTGAATGACAAGCAAAGAATTTTATCAGCAGACTTTTAAATGAAAGGGGATTAGCAGCTAATGTAGAAATTGTTCAACTTCTTAATGAAAATAATTCTGAAGAAAATGTTTATGGAAAGAGTGGTTTGATGAAGCATTTGCCATTAAAATAGCCATTTTCTGAATCTCCATGTGACTTCGTCTGCATTTGTCAGCAGGGTGCAGATATCTCTGGAAGCAAATGAATATTTTACAGGATCTGAGCTGCTCTTGTGTCCCAGGAGTGGATCGTGCACTCTTCCCAAACAAATGGGGAAGTTGAGAGCCTCGGAGCCAAAGCTGGAAAATTTTAAACGCATAAGAACATTTTAGAAGAAATCAGTTTGCTTATTAGCATCAGGAGCTGCCTTTCACCCCTTCTGAGTGCTCATTTAATACTGTAGACAGTAAATGTCGTTAAAGAAAACATGTTAAATGAAGCACTGGATCCATTTGTTCAAAATGGTCCCGTTTGTGTCACTGTGGCAGCTCAGTCTCACATGCATTTTCAGTGGCCCTCGCATTACCTTAACCCTCATGTCTGACACAGAGGATATGTGGCCACAGAACTGCAGCCCATCCTCAAGGCGGGGCCAGGGGCATGCCCTGGATTCATTCAACAGATATTTACTGCCACTTCGGGCAGGCTTTTTTGGAGCCTGAAAACACATCTCATCTTTATTTCTTCCTCCTGATTGTTCCCTGAATTAAAGGTGTGGACCAAGTCCTAAGTTTACGGCTGCTTCTGGTCAGAGCCCTGTGGCACTGTGAATGGAAGAGAGGCAACGTGCTGCTTTCTGGCAGCTCTGGAGCTTGGCCTGGGAGGAACGTCACTTTTAGGAGCATCACGTGTGTGTGCCAGACCAGGCTGGGCAGGAGGTGCTGCTGCTGCCCACTGCTGGGCCTAGCTGCCAATGTGCAGTTTTCATTCTCAGCAAGTCTGTTTTCTCAAGCCGCATCTCTGGTTGGTCTTGGCCTGAATGGGTCTTAGGACACTGAGCCCATCAGCTCCTGCAGTCACAGAACTATTCCAGGTTAATTGAGTTTAGGGTTAAGCTATTGGCTATTAATTTTCTCTGGTATTTTGGGCAAATGTATCTTTTCATGCATTGGCTAAGATGACAGAGATCAAATGTCCAGACATGCTAGTCCATGTGACAAAGGTGCGAACACCATTGGCACTGGTCGGGGTGTTTCTCAGGTGTGGATGCAGGTGGTAGGGGTGTTTCTCAGGTTTGGATGCATAACCTTCAAGAGAATTAAGGCTATGACAGAACTCACCTCACTGTGGCTGTCTGAGGGATGAGAAGTTGAGACAATTACAGAAAATTTTGCAAGCTAAAGAGTTGCAGAAATAAAGAAGTATCAAGAAGAACAGGTGAGAGCATGAAATAAGCTGAATCTACATTAAATAAATGAAAATCCCCTCGTTTGCTCTGTTAGCCAATCCCAGCGGCTCTCCCCATTTCTCCCCCTCACTCCATCCTCAGCCTCAGCCACTGGAATCCATATGGATGGTCCCAGCTTGTGCATCAACCCACCTAGAGCCAGTGACCTTTTAAAAGCATCTTATCATCATGTGCCTCTTACCTTAAACCTCTCCATGGCCTCCCTTTGCTGTTAAAGTAAATGTTACCTTAAAGGCAACCAGACCTGGGTGCTGAGCACACAGTAGAATATACAGATGTCATATCATAAAGCTGTACACCTGAAATTTATATAATGTTACTAACCAATATTACCCCAATAATTTATTTTTTTTTTAAATTTCAGGATCTAGCCTGTGTAGCTCACTGGTTGGAGCATTGACTAAGCACTGAAGGGTACTGGTTTCAATTTCTGGTCGAAGGTTCAACCTCTGGCCCTGGTCGGGGCCCATGCGGGAGACAACCAATTAATGAGTCTCTCTCACATCGATGTCTCTCTCTCTCTCTCTCTCGGCCTTCCCTCCCACTCTCTCTAAAAATCAATGGGGGAGGAAATATCCTTGGGTGAGGATTTAAAAAAAAAAAACTTCAAAATTCTCCCCAGCTGACGAGCTCCCTTCACTCCAGCAGCTGGCTATCTGTTTCTGGACCGTGCGGAATCCATTCCCACCCTGGGCCCTGGCCTCACTGTCCTCACCCCACGACTCCCCACGGTCCTTACACTCTGAGGCCTTCCACCCCCTCTTTCTTGATGAGCTCAGGAGCAGTCCCTTCTCCATTTCTGTCTACATCTTCTCATGGGTGCTGCCATCTGGAGTTGTCTTTCTAAATTAGGTTTATTTGCTTGTATGTGGTCTGTTCTCAGATATAGAAATGAGACCCAGGCACACACACAGCCTCTGATGTAAACAATATTCTTAATAAAATTAGACTGAAACCAACATGTGAGTAGGAATCTGAGATAACTTGCAAGTCTTTTTTTATATATAATAGAGGCCTGGTGCATAAAAATTCCATAATGCAGCCCATACTAGCTGGTCAGTAACAACTTTATACAACTTAGACAAAGAGACTTCTTTCCAAATAGTAGCCTCAGTCTTTCGGGTTGTAGAAGAACGCGCTTGCCCAGTGTACAGTGCGATAACTGTGGCCTTGCTGTGTGCCTGCATAGAGCAACTCAGCCTTGGACACTCTGATTCAGATTCCCACACTCAGAGTGGCCTTGAGCCTCTGGTGCATTCTGAATAGGGTTCCACAGTCTGTAAGAGTGTGATTTCTGTCAGCCGCTAGAGAGCAGGTCATGGAAACTCACAGCTCCTCTGCACTCTGCTCGCTGAGACATGGGCTGGACCGATCACCACTGACCCAGGGACCTGCTCAGGGCTTGCCCGTCGGTTTTGGCTTCTTGTGACCCAGGAATCATCTAGGTAGGGCTCCTAAAACCCAAATTATAATAAATCCCATGATCTAGGCTCCAGCCAGTAAAGTTCTACATCTTCCAGATTTAGTTTCACGACCTCCTGAGTTGCCTGCACAAAGAACCGCCTCTCTCTGCTGCGTCGCACGTCCTCCACAGCTGCCAGCAGAGCCTTGAGAATCGTTTTCTTTAGAGCCTCCTGTGTGCTTCCTCAGTCTTCCCATGTGTCGTATTTCTCAATTGCAAAAAGGGTTTTAAATAGCACAGTTCCGCACTTCATCAGTACCAGCATGCTGTGTCCTGCCCCCTCTGTGCCTCGTTTCTGCTGTGGGCGTTTGCTCACTCCCCTTCTCCGCCAGGACATATGTGAGGTGGGGACCTTCTCTCAAAGACCCTAACGCTTGGAAGTCTTTGAATCCACATGGGCTCGGTGAGCCCGTTGGCTGCCAGAATCTATAAGGGGACCCCAGCACCATGGACTGGGGTGCCCCACCCCATCCCCAGCATTCAGAGACAGGAGGGCAGCGGGTGTGGGGCTGACCAGGGACCCTGGAAGCTGACCTCAGGTGTTGACACCAGTAGACGCTGCCTGTGACGGCGTGATCTCGGGGCGGATTCGGAAGCTCTGTCCACCTCAGAAATCACCTTCATTCATCAGCAGCTTGCTTTCATCTCAAGCATGGTCTGAAATACTTCCTCTCAAAATAGTGATAAACAAAAGAAACACACAAAGAGGTTCCATGTGGAATGGCTGCCAACACGGTCATGTGTGGGCTGTGCCAGCACAAGGAAGAGTCTGAGCCTGTGGGGAACAGCATCCCCTGTAAGCAGGATGCAATGCTGAAACTGCACTCGGTGTTGCTTGTCACAATGTCTCTGAGGATGTGCGATGCCATCACATCACACCCGGACGCCTCATAGAGGTACCTCTATAACAGGGCACTCCTGTGACCACCCCCTAAGCTCTGCATTCCTGCTGCAGTCGGTGGGGGCGTTTGTGGGACTTCAGGTGCCACATTTCCTAGTGGCGGCTAAATGGCCCAGAACTGCAGTATAATCAGGCATAGGGCAAGGGAGGGAATTTAGAAAGTTCCTTCTCTTTCTAGTGGAAAGCTGAGACCCAACCCAACCAACATCCCTTCCACTTGTACTTTACATTTGAAAAGCACATGCCCTGTGTTCGCTCAGTCGGCTAGCTTTACATGCACGGGTCCCACTTTGTGGAGCAGTGAATGAGGGTGGTGAGAGTAGACGCTTTGCCCTAAAGAACGTGGTGGAGACATAGCCACGTGGGCACCAACCCTTTCACTCTTTGCATTGCATTTCAGCGTCAAGTGCCTCCCCGCTTGTGAGGGCTGCTCCTGGCGGCACCGTGAGGGCCCCGAGCAGCGGTGCTGTGGCCATGGTGTGTGCCAGAGCTTCCTGCCCTCAAGGACTGACCATCGATCAGGAAACTTTACAGAAAACATTTAGGCCAAATCGACCAATATGGCCACGCCGCTTCTTAGAATGGCAACACTGCTTCATTCTCAAAGTCTGGGTGCTGAAAAGGATACCATCCGCACGAAAGCCAGTCGCCATGTCTGCCTAGGAGACTTTTCTGAAAAGTCATCCGGAGGCAAATAGTCCTTGTCACCAGCGGCTGTTCATAATCCTTCTGCCCAGATGGTCTGATCATGTGGATGACGACGGGGCACTGGAAGTAGGAAGTGCTTGGGTTGGGTTAATAGCTCATAACATAGGTCTCATGAAAACTGACATTATCCTCAAGAGGCAAAAACTTCAAAGAAACTCAAGCATCGTGGCCTGCTGTAAGAGTTGACCCATGGAGTCTGAGGCCCACAGTGCATGCTGGTCCCTAACTTGGGAAATCCAGATTTCAAAACCTTGGGGTCTCCCTTGAGTAGTGTGATCCAGGGTCTCTTGTGTCTGCAAGCTATGGCACCAAGGTCCCTGGCAGGAGTCAGGATTCAGATGCAGCCCTTCCCACTCAGCACTGCAACATCAGCGGACACTGGTCCCCACTGGACTCCACAAATGTAAAAGCGGCGAGTTCTTTCCACCAAGACCCCTTTCAAAACTTCTGCCTGCCTGCTAGATGCAGAGAGTGTGGAGAGCAACTCCCAAAGGTGAGAGGCAGGCTCCACGTGCCCCACATGGCAAGCAGCAGCAGCCCATCCAGGTACCTGAGCTCCTCAGCTCGGCCAGCTAGGGCTGAGCACCTGCTCTGACATTTGCATTCTCAGGATGTGGTGTGGGGTCACTCCTGCACCTGGCCGGCTCCTGCACCAGTACTCAGCCAGCTCCTGCACCAGCTGGCTTCTGCAGCAGCACCCAGTGGGCTCCTGTATCTATCAGCACCTAGCTAGCTCCTGCACCTGGCCTGCCGGCTCATGCCAGTACTGTTAACAGCATCTGCCATGTGCAACCTCCAGAGTAAAATGATGCACATTGGTCTAAATGAGTTCCCTAGTACTAGGAGTTCGCAGTCCATTGTGACGACAGGTTCTAGAAATGCCCAGCTCCTTAACGGTGACAGCACAGTTCCATCCCAGGGAGGAGGCCTTCCCCGTGAGCAGGAGTTCCCAGGACCCTGAGACATGGGGACAGAACGTGCCAGGTCCAACTCAGAGGGAGGAACAGACTTAGAGAAGAAGAGCATGGGGGAGATGACCTTCTGAACTCCGCTGCCCCTGCATTTACCAGCTGGTGTTGGAATGTGGCCCTCCTGCTGGGCATGTCAGGTGCTGCTTGCATCACCCAGAAAGGAGGAGGTGGAAAGGAAACCAAGCCCTGTGTTACTTTCCTGGGTGATTCTTCCAAATTTCAAGAGATCTGAAAGCAATTTATTTTGGATGCTCATCAATGATATAAAATTGTTCCCTGTGATTCCAATTACTTACAAAGTTCCAGGCTGCAATCATTCCACAATATTGACCATATGCCCAAACCACATGCTAAGTGAGCCCATTTTCAAAACAAATGACCCTCAAGAAGAGGAAGATCCTGATGCCCAAGAAGAATGTGACTAACCTAACAGAGATGAGGTTTTAAACAGTAAGTGTTTGGAGAGGAACCAAGACAGTGGTGTAGGCAAGTGCATCTCCCACAACCACATCAAAATTACAACTAAAATACAGAGCTACCATCATCCAGAACCCCTCCCCCGCCCCGCCCCCCCTTTTCCCCCCCGAAAGCTGGCTGAATGGAAGTCCTACTAAAAAAGTAATGAAGAAAGTGCATCAAGGCTGGTAGAAGGGGTGGAGACAGTGAACGGGCTAGTCCAACACCCATGCGGGGGTGTTTTTCTGTGCATGGTATGTTTTTAATCGAGAGGGATATTGTGGCTACAGAGGCTTCCTGTGGGGATCAAGGGGGCCAACCCCCACACCAAACCCACAGCCCAGGGTTCCAGCAGCTGGGAAGGGAAGTCCCTTTAACTTTGGGCTGTAAAAACTAGTGGGGATTGTGGCTGAGTGATACGGAGGCTGCTGGATACCCAGGAAGTTCCTTTTAAAGAGCCAGTGTACAAACTTACATGGTACCACTCCCTCTGAGCTCCAGTGCTGGGGCAATGGTTTGGAGAGAGCCAGGGACATATGGGGAGGAACTAGACTGTCTAGCATCATAGCAGGAACTAGGGGGCAGGTTTCTCCCAGATGAAAGTACTGGTAGCAGTCATTGTTCTTGTTCTGTGACCTCCGCCTTTACACTGACCAGTAGCCATATCTGAGTCTCCATCAGCCTGGCTCACACTGTTCATTCAGCCCTGGTGTTTCTTGAGATCCTGTCCCAACCAATTGCAGCTTCACCCAAACTGTTTATAACAGCTTTTCCATCTGAATGGCCTGCCCTGCCTCAGGCTTCAGACTTTTCTAAAATCTCCCAAACATGCAACTCAGTGTGCTACATACCTATCAATAAGAGGCCCAATAACTCATACCAGCAGCAGCCTGCCTTTCTTCTCACCTGGGCCTCACCTGGGCACTTCTAAATCCAACACAAGAAGCAGCCATCTGCAAATTGCTCTGTAGCTCCTGATTGGTGGCCCCAGGCAGTGGCTGACTTTGCACCTCCCAGAGGCAATGCACCCAGTGAACAGCTTCAGACCATACACAGCCACAAGCAACACATTCAAGGTACGACTCAGTGAGCACCAATGCCCCATAGAAGCAAGGCTTGCTCCAGAGGGTTATCTCCTGCACAGCAGCTCTTCCAATGTAGTCACAGCTGGTCCTCATAGCCAATTAGTTTGTAGGTCAACTTCTCTCACTGTCACCAACTTCAATCAGGGCTCAACTAAAACAAGACTATGCTCATAGCCCATACCAGGGTGTACCTAGGGCCCAGCTCAGGTGACTGGGGAGGCTGAGCCACTGGGACCTACAGGACATCTACTACAAAAGGCCACTCTACCAATTCCAGGACACATAGTAGCTCTACCTAATACATAGAAACAAACCCAGAGAAACATCACAAATGAAAGAACAGGAGAAATCTCCAGAAAAGAACTAAATGAAATGGAAGCAAGCAAACTACTAGATGCAGAGTTCAAAGCAGTGGTTATAAGGATGTTCAAGGAACTTAATGAAAGCTTCAGGGGACTTAATGAGACTTTCAAGATCTTAGTGATAATTTTAAGGATCTTAGTGAGAATATCAAAGTCGTGAAAAAGGATCAGTCAGAAATGGAGGATGCACTAACTGAAATGAAGAATAATTTACAGGGAACCAACAGTATAGTAGAGGATTCCAAGAATCAAATTAGTGATTTGTAGTATGAGAAAGCAAAAAACACCCAACCAGAAGAGCAAAAAGAAAAAAAAAATCCAAAAATGTAAAGATAGAGTAAGGAGCCTCTGGGACAACTTCAAGCAACATTCACATTTGGGGGTACCTAAAGGAGAAGAGAGAGAGCAAGATAATGAAAATCTATTTGAAAAAAATAATGACAAAACTTCCTCTACCTGGTAAAAGAAGTAGACTTACAAGTCCAGGAAGCACGGAGAGTCCCAAACAGGAGGAATCCAAAGAAGCCCACACCAAGACACATAATAATTGAAATGCCAAAGATTAAAGACAAAGAGAGAATCTTAAAAGCAGCAAAAGAAAAGCAGTTAATGACTTATAAGGAAATGCCCATATGATTGTTAGCTAATTTCTCAACATAAATTTTGCAAGCCAGAAGGGAGTGACAAGAAATATTCAAAGCTATAAAAAGAAAGTATCTACAACATAGATTACTCTACCCAGCAAAGCTCTCATTTAGAATTGAAGGTCAGAAAGAGCTTCATAGACAAGAAAAAGCTAAAGGAAAGGATAGGAATGGCTGGGAGAGATTAATGGGGGGGGTGGAATAGACATATTTAATACTTTAATCAATAAAGAAATTTTTAAAAAGGAAAAGTTAAAGGAGTTCATCATCACCAAACCAGTATTATGTGAAATGTTGAAGGGTCTTTTTTAAGAAGAGAAAAGGAGAAGGAGGAGAAGAAGAAGAATGAAGAGGTGAAGGGAGAGAAGGAGGAAGAGAAGAAAGAAAGGTAAAAAATATGAACACACACACACAAAAAAAATGAACATGGCAATAAATACATATCTATCAACAATTGAATCTAAAAATCAAAATAAAGGAACAAGACATCTAATGAACAAAACAAGGAATCTCTATATATAAAAGCCTAAGCGACCAGTTGACTGGTCGCTATGATGTGCACTGACCAACTTAGACAAAGAAACAGGCGATTGAGTCTATGAAAGATCACAAGCAGGTGGGACTGTGCTGCAGTTCACATTGGGAGGCTGGGCCATCAGCCCAAATTCTGCCATTCCCCAGGCACCGCTCCAGAGGTGTGACGCCCCCGACCCCCGTCAAACCCTCTGGCCATGTCCTCCCTGGGCAGCCAGGACCAAGGGACAGAGGGAGGGAAAAAAGAGACCACAAATTCTGTGCCTAGTACCCGCCTCCTCCTATCAGACCCGAGCCACCCCAGGACTTGCAAGAAGGGGTGCAAAGTGGGCAGCCTTGCCACACAGCTACCACAACTCCCTAGTCTGCCCCAGGTGCCCCTCAGGCACTCACTCCACTTCTCCAAGTCTCAATCTGCACCCCTAGCAAGACCATGGGAGCTCTGCCCTAGAAACCCACTTCTCCATAGCTGGGTGTGGCAGACTAGGAGATGCAAGGGGCGGCAGTGGAAGACAAGGGCAGACACTCAGCTGACGGGAATGTGCAGGAGCAGCTCCTCCCCAGCCGCCTGCCACTTCACACACTGCTATATCCCTCAGGGGATATTGGATGCCCGTTTCAACCTGATCCCCACAGGCAACACGAAGGGCCCCCACCGGTGCATGAATCCATGCACCAAGCCTCTAAGTTAGATGAATAAAATAGAATCAGAGTCATGGAACAGATGACTGATGAATCTTGGTGGGGGGCAGGACCAGCGGCAAGAACAGGTTAACATTACACATGGACACAGACAATAGGGTGGTGAAAGCCTGGGCGAGGGTGGGAACTATGTGGAGGGAGGTAATTGGGGGGGAAAGAGGGACATCTGTAGTAATATTAACAATAAAGATTTAAAAAATCAATAAAATAGTAAGTGGCTGGTGTGCTCAGTGGTTAGAGCAGTGGCCTGCTCACCAAAGGACCAAGGGTTCAATTCCTGCTCAAAGGCACATACCTGGGTTGCAGATCCAATCCTCAGCCCAGGTTGGGCCATTGCAGGAAGCAACCAATCAATGTGTCTCATCAATGTCTCTCTCTCTCTCTCTCTCTCTCTCTCTCTCTCTCTCTCTCTCTCTCCCCCCCCTCCCAACCAAAGATGGAAAAGGTCCAACTAAAGATGGAAAAGGATCAACTAGAAATTAAACATACATTGTCTGTCTCTCTTTCCCTCCCTCCCATCCACTCTCTCTAAAAAGAATCAATTAAAAAATTTCAGGGGGAATCCAAGATAGCGGCATAGGTAAACACCTATACTGCTGCCTCGCACAACAATTTCAAAACTACAACTAAAAGATAGAACGGACATCATCCAGAACCACAGAAAAGCTGGCTGAGTGGAAATTCTACAACTAGAAGGAAAGAGAGGGGCTCATAGAGACCCAGAGGAGCTGCAAAAAGCTGAGGTACGGAGATGTGCGCATGGAGAGAGCGAGTGCCGAAGTACCTGGATGGCTTCCTCTGGCAGGATACTCCCAATGGCATTGAACCCCTTACCCCACGACACTGAATGCCAGGTCCAGCCAAAACTCATATGGGGGGAGTTTGGACTGTGAAAAGGGAGAAGTGCATGGAAATTTAGGGGAGTCGCAAAAGATCAGAAGTCTGGTGGCGCGCACAGCACTGTGCGCAGTAGACTGACTGCTGATTGTGCCTCTGGCTTTCACAAGTGGGCTGGAGACGGAGCCTCCCAACTGAGCCACTTCTAACTCCACTAAACCCCAGTTTCAGGTGAAACCCTGGGGACTCAGATTCATATGGTCGTGGAGCGCAGGGGAGCTGGAAAGGCAGCAGTCTAGAGGTACTTCGAGAGCACGCACACACACAGGGACTGCTCCAGTGATTACCCAGTCACGTGAGACTCAGGGGGCATCGAGGGCAGGGCCAACTGGAAGGCAAGGCAGTCCACTAAGCCCTGAAACTCCACCCATCCCAAGGTCAACAGAGAGACGTTTGCAGTTTTGCAAGTCTGATATCATAAGGCTGAATCCAACACAGAAGTTCTCCTAGTATAGTGAAAATGCTGAGACAAAGGAAGAGATCACAAACAAAAGAAATGGAGGAAAACAAACGACTGGATATAGAGTTCAAAACCACGCTTATAAGGTGTTTCAAGAATATCCTAGAAAAGATGGATAAATTTAGCGAGACCCAAGAGGAGATGAAAAAGGACCAACTAGAGATGGAAAAGGTCCAACTAAAGATGGAAAAGGACCAACTAGAAATTAAACATAAACTGACTGAAATAAAAAATATTATACAGAGACCTAACAGCAGACTAGCGGAAGGCAAGAATCAAGTCAAAAATTTGAAATATAAAGAATCAGAAAACACTCAACTGGAAAAGCAAGAAAAAAAAAAGAATCCAAAAATCTGAAGATAATGTAAGGAACCTCTGGGACAGTTTCAAGCGTACCAACATCAGAATTGTGGGGATCTAGAAGAAGAGAGAGAGCAAGATACTTGAAAACCTATTTAAAGAAATAATGACTGAAAACTTCCCACATTTGGTAAAAGAAATAGACTTACAAGTCCAGGAAGCACACAGAACCCCCAACAAAAGGAATCCAAAGAGGACTACACCAAGACACATCATAATTAAAATACCAAGAGCAAAAGACAAAGAGAGAATATTGAAAGCAGCAAGAGAAAAACAGTTAATTACCTACAAGGGAGCACCCATACAACTGTCAGCTGATTTCTCAACAGAAGCTATGCAGGCCAGACGGGAGTGGCAAGAAATATTCAACGTGATGAATAGCAAGAACCTACAACCAAGAATACTCTATCCAGCAAAGCTATCATTCAGAATTGAAGGGCAGATAAAGAGCTTCACAGATAAGAAAAAGCTAAAGGAGTTCATCAACTCCAAATCAGTATTATATGGAATGCTGAAAAGGTACTCTTTTAGAAGAGGAAAAAGAAAAAGGTAAAAGATAAAAAATTATGAACAACAAATATATATCTATCAACAAGTGAATCTGAAAATTAAGGGAATTGAAGATTTGATCAACAGAATAAACTGGTGAATATAATAAAATCAGGAGCACAGAAAGGGAGTGGACTGATAATTCTCAGGGGGAAAGGGGCGAGGGGTGTACAGGGAGAGACTGGACAAAAATCATACACCTATGGATTAGGTCAACGGGAGGGAGGTAGGGGAAGAGGAAGGGGTAGGAGCTGGGTGGAGGGGAGCTATGGAGGGGGAAAAGAAACAAATGTAATAGTCTGAATAATAAATATTTAATTTAAAAAAAATTTCCTCAGGTGAAGGTTAACAAAAATAATAATAGCCCTAACCAGTTTGGCTAAATGGATGGAGCGTCATCTTGCAGACTCAAGGGTCCCAGGCTCAATTCTGGTCAAGGATGTGTATCTTGGTTGTGGGCACATCCCCAGTGGGGGTTGTGCAGGAGGCGGCTGATTAATGTTTCTCTCTCATCGATGTTTCTGGCTCTCTCTCCCTCTTCCTTCCTCTCTGTGAAGGATCAATGAAATACATTTAAAATAATAATAATAATAAATAAAATAACAGTAAGTGTCTGAGGTGGGGGGTTGTCAGTAAGGCAGATCAGACAGGTGGCGACAGGCACATCCTAGTTACACTTGAGAGGAAGAGGCTCGCTGGCACTAACCTTGACTTTGGACAGATTCATTAAGGAGGATCAGCAAGAACAAGGTGCAGAAGGTGGGATGATTGGCGGAGGGAGTCCAAATCGGGGAAGGTCTTATTAGGGTGGAGAGTCCAGGTCATTTGGGCAAAGGCTAGGGCTCATCTAGGCACTGAGGGGCCCTCACCTGCCCACCAGCCACCACTCATGTGCTGCCCCGTTCTAGGGATCCCTGCCACCCCGCTCCTCCCTGAGGTACTCTCTGAAGGAACAGCCTCAGCATGACTTCGAGTGGACACATGAAATAGTTTCAGACAGTGCGTTGTGTACTTTCAGTGGAACAATCCTATCTAATAAAAGCATAGTATGCAAATTGTCCCCTCGACCAGGATTTCTTCAGAGAGTTCAACTAGGGAGCGGGGCCAGCTGGGGAAAGGGAGGAAGGCCCCGGCCGGCAGCCAGCAGCTGCTAGGGACCCTACACGTGCACACATTTTGGAACTGGGCCTTGAGTTTCAAAGAACACTGCAGCATCATATCTGCTCACACTAGTGGTTCTCTGAGAAAAGGAAGTGACTTTCCCTGTGAACATTTACTGAGGCGCCTTCCAGGGCTGCAGCAGCGGCAGCAGGGTGAATCCTGGCTCTTGAGCCTTCCATGCGGTTTCCCCGTGGGACATGAGCTGTTTTGTGCAGCAGTATCTGTCCCTTCCCTGGCAGTGTCCTCCCGTTTCCAAGCCCAGACCCTGCTCCCAAACCTTGGGACACCCAGGCCAGATCTCCAGAGTCCCCCACCCTCTGCACTGAGCTTCCCTGACCCACACCTGCTCCCAGCCTGCCCTTCCTGACCTCATAAGCTCTCTGCCCCTCAGCGTGGCAGAGGGAGCCTCCCCGAGGCGTGAGCCTCATTTGCTGCCTCCAGGCTGGACTCGGTTTCTGTCCAGCCCTGGTAGTTAATCAGACCTGTCTACCCTGGCCTGGCTCTCCCAGTCCTGTCCTGACAGCGAGGGGGCAGTGTCCTGGGCTGAGTCTGCATGGCCCAGGTTCAGCATTGTCCACACCGGCAGACCCTTCTGACCCAGCCAGGAGTACAAGCTCCATGTCTGCCCATGCATCCGGCAGCCTGTCCTCCTGTCCTTCCGAAGGCCTGGCGGGGAGGGGCGCCCTGTTGTGCACACAAGGGATGTGGGCCCTGGTGCCCTGTGTCCCGCGCCCTGACACTGGTTCCCATTGCAGGCCTACATGGAGGACCACCTGAGGAACAAGAACCGGCTGGAGAAGGAGTGGGAGGCGCTGTGCGCATACCAGGCGGAGCCCAACAGTTCACTCGTGGCCCAGAGAGAGGAGAACGTGCCCAAGAACCGCTGCCCAGCAGTGCTGGCCTGTACGTACTGCGAGTGCGCCACCGGGAAGGGCGGGACAGGCTGAACCTCTGTCTTCATGGTCCCTGGTGTCATTCTCATGGCTGGGAAGACCCTCCTTCCCCACTTCCACCGTGCGCCTCTCTGCGGCAGCCTGTCCCCCACTGTCAACAGCAGTGTGGATGCCCCATGAGGCTGTCCCAGCCTAAAATCACAGAATCCGTGTCTGTCTTGGGATTGGGCACAGTCTTAAAACCCCAGTGAGGACAGAGGTGCCAGCTGCCTGCGCTGTTGGGCGGCTGTTAGGATGCCGTGGGAAACTTGCTGCTACACCCCTCAGAGCCTCATCCTCTGCAGCCGGGAGTATGCGGTCGCCCTGGCAATGCGGCACTGTGAGGGTTGGAGGGGATGAGCGTGGTGCTGGCTGTGGGCACAGGTGAACAGCCATCACCAAGGCAGCATCCACTGTGGACCCCTACCTGGCCAGGAGCCACTGACAGTGGAAAAGCAGAAAGAAAAGTCCAACCAACAGTTATTTATTAAGCACCTGCTATGTGCCAGGTACTCATGACAGAAACACCAGTGAGCCACGCGTGGCCTCTGTCCTCAGGACCTGGATAGAGGGCAGTAGGAAAGAAGCAGATCTCGGGGCGCTCGCTTTAAGTGTCCGAGGTCAGGTGCAGACTAAGCTGGCAGATTTCGTGGGTGGGTGTTAGCCCAGAGCCTTTCCTGGGCACCCTCCCCAGCAGTATCATCCCTTCCAGGCATTGTGCAGCCCTGCTGGGCAGGCTCAGGGCCAGCAGCATCCAGCCCTCAGCCACACAGGGACCAGGCCCAGCTGGGGCAATGCCCCCTCTGACCAGAGCCGGAGCCACAATTAGGAGCCATCTTCTTCCTGGGACTTGGGAACTGGGGGTTGGAAAGGCCACCATGCTGACTCAGCCATCCGCAGCCTGGGCAGCCTGCCGTGGGGTGTGAGGAGCAGCCCTGCTGGTGGGTGGGAAGGGCAAGGGGGGAGGGCAGCAAGTCCACACAGCTGGGTCAAGTGGATAAAGGGTCCCCGTGTAAAGGTGCATCCCTCCTCCATTCACACAGCCACCTCCTCTGGCCTGGAGGGAAACCCATCAGGATTGACCTGCACCCTTCAGAGCAGGGACCTGAGGGACTGTTCTCAAGGTCTTGCCACATCCAGGCGGGAGAGCCTTGGAGTGAATGGATGGGACCAGCCTTGGGGAACACACCCTGAGACGCACGTGGCCTCAGATGGCAGTGCCTCCCCTCACGGGGTCTTCTCATCCGGCAGTGTAAGTTTTCGTTGGGCAGTAGGCATGCCACTGTTGGCTTGCAGAACTCGGCATCTTCCTGCTGTGAGCCCAATGTGGGCCCAGACCCCTCCCCACCCGAGCTCAGCTGCTGTGCACTCTCTGGAAGATTTTCATCCCCAATTCCCAGTGCCTCCCGCTCCGTGCCTTTCATCCACACATCAAGTCATTGATAAAACCTTCGACAGAGTAACCTCGGGCGGGCAGGGCAGGGAGGAACGTCTGGTGGCCATCCCAGCAGCCCGGCTCTGCATCCTGGAGGCCCTGGAAACCTGTGGGTTCTCGCCAGGTGCAGCCACAAGGAACAAAGAGCAATGCCACCCAGCAGTGTGGCATTGAGCTGCTTGGGCTGTCTCCACATCAGTGCAGGTCGCCCGCCTGACCTAGAGGACCTGACACAGGGACCCACGTGGGCCCCTCCCGGAGCCCTTTACAGAGGAGAAATGCTGTTGCTTGGCACAGCCCCACACTCTCCCAATGCTAATTATCACACACACTCGACTGAACCACAACCGATGCTCAATTACACACTTGCAACCTGGACTCTACAATGGCTCCTCAATGGTGGACCATTGTTGCTGGTGTGTGTGTGTGAGTGTGCATGTGTTTGGGTGTTTATATGAGGGAGGGAGTGTGTGTGTGTGAGTGTGTTTGAGTGTGTTAGTGTGTATGTGTGAGTGTGCATGTATTTGGATGTTTATGTGAGTATGAGTGTGTGTGTGAGTGTGGGAGTGTGTATGTGGTAGTGTGTGAGTGTGGGTGTGTATGTGTGGGTGTGAATGGGTGTTTATGTGAGTGTGAATTCATGTGTGAGTGTAAGTGAGTGTGTTTGGGTATGTGTGTGAGGGAGTGTGTGCATGTGATAGTGTGTAGGTGAGTGTGTGTGAGAGTGTACATGTGTGTGGGGAGTATGAGTGTGACAGTGAGTGTGTGTATATATAAGTGTGTATGTGTGTGTGACAACTGAGTATGTATGTGTGAGACTGTGCATGTGTGTGAGAAAGTGTGCATGTGTGTGTGTGAGTGTATGTGAGAGTGTACATATGTGTGTGAGTGTGGGGGTGTGATATTGAGTGCATGTGAGCCAGTGTGTGTGAGAATGTGCATGTGTTTGGATGAGTGTGTGAGGGAGTGGGTGTGGGTAACTGTGTAAGTGTGTATGTGTGTATGGGTATGTGAGAGTGTGTGCATGTATTAGTATGTGGGTGTGGGTATGAGAGTGTGTATGTAAGTGTGAGCATGAGTGTGTGTATGTGACAGTGAGGGTGTGTGTGTGCATGTGTTAGTGTGTGGGTGTGGGTGTGAATGTGAGTGTGTGTGAGTGTGTGTGTGTGACAGTGAGGGTATGTGAGTGTGTGCATTGTTAGTGTGTGGTGTGTGTGAGAGAGTATGTGAGTGTGTGTATGTGATAGTGAGGGTGCATGTATGCATGTGTTAGTGTGAGTGTGTGTGTAACAGTGAGGTATGTGAGTGTGTGCATGTGTTACTGTGTGGGTGTGAGAGTGTGAGAGTTTGTATGTGATAGTGAGGGTGTGTGAGTGTGTGCATGTGTTAGTGTGTGGGTGTGAGAGTGTGAGTTTGTATGTGATAGTGAGGGTGTGTGAGTGTGTGCATGTGTTAGTGTGTGGGTGTGAGAGTGTGAGTTTGTATGTGATAGTGAGGGTGTGTGAGTGTGTGCATGTGTTAGTGTGTGAGTGTGTGTATGTGACTGAGGGTGTGTGAGTGTGCGTGTGCGTGTGTCTGTATGTGGCAGTGAGGGTTGTGAGTGTGTGGGTGTAAGTGTGAGAGTGTGTGTGACAGTGAGGTGTGTATGTGTGTGTTAGTGTGTGGGTGTGGATATG
>JAAGEH010000327.1:2457024-2583938 GCA_011751065.1 Lasiurus cinereus | reverse complement strand
GAGGTGTGTATGTGTGTGTTAGTGTGTGGGTGTGGATATGAGAGTGTGTGTGTATGTGACAGTGAAGTGTGTTAGTATGTGGGTGTGGATGTGAGAGTGTATGTGTGTATGTGACAGTGAAGGTGTGTGAGTGTGGGTGTGGGTGTGAGTGTGGATGTGAGAGTGTTTGAGTGTGTGTGGGGGGTGGGTGTTAGTGTGAGTGTGTGTATGTGACAGTGAGGGTGTGTGAGTGCGTGCATGAGTTAGTGTGTGGGTGTGTGAGTGTGAGTGTGAGTGTGTGACAGTGGCTTCCAGGTGCTGCCCAGCTTTTTGGGCCCTTGTGGCCTCAGCTGGAAAACCGTGGCTGCCCATTCCCGCTCACCTGCCAAGCAACCAGAACTTTGACAGCAATCACTGCCCTCCCATCTACCAACTCCACCTCCTCTTCGTCCTCGGAAGCACAGGCGCTGGGATGCTACCTGTTGGGATGTTTCTGTCTGCAGGATGAGAGGTGTGTACCTGCGAAGCTTTTGGTTGAAATAGACACAGGACAGACACTCTCAGCAGCCGGCACTGTGGTGCTTGCTAACCTGGCTGAAGAGGGTGTCAGCGGGCACCCACTCTGCCATGGGCAGCAGGAACGGGTCCCAGAGCCCAGACTGCTCCAGTGGAACTCTCAGTCTCTGCCGGGAGGCACTTTATCACTTTGCTGGATGTGGCAGCAAAACAATGGCCTTCGAGGTGCCCTCGTCCCAACCCTTAGAATCGTGACGTTACCTGATGTGGCAAAGGGTCGCATTCCACATGCCCTCACAGGAGAGAGTTATCTGGATCACCCCAGTGACCATGCCCAAGGGAGGCAGACATGATGCGAAGAGAGGCCACAGGGCCCAAAAAGCTGGGCAGCACCTGGAAGTCAGGGCCCAGACCCTCTGCCCCCGACTCCAGGGGAGCCAACCCATCGACACCTGGGCTAAAGGACAGCCTGCACACTATAAGCAGTCGTGTCTATGCACTGGGCATGTGGATGCTCCTTTCAGCAGCCACAGGACCTGCACTCCCCAAGGCCAAGGATGCATTGATCGGTGTGAGCTGGCCGGTCACGCGTGCCCCCAGGATCCATCATATACCTTTGTCTCTGCCACAGTGATTGGAAACTGTCTGCAAAGAAAACATCTCTTTAGCTTCTCAGAATCCAGAAACAAACAAAATAAAAATGTGTCGCTTCACCCTGGCTGGGTGGCTCAGCAGGTTGCGTGTTGGCCAGTGCACTAAATGGTCACTGGCTGGGCTCCCTGCCGGGCACATGCCCAGCTTTCAGGTTGGGTTCCCAGCGGAGTATCTGCGGGAGGCAACCGATGTTTCTCTTTTCCTCTCCCTTCCTCTCTCTCTAAAATAAATTAAAAAACACATTTTTAAATTTATTGCTTTGTATCAACTATAAGCCCCAGATAGAAAAGGCATTTCTGTGTGTGTTGGCGAAACTCTTAGGCTGGCCGTCTGGCTCACCGTGGAGCCAATGGTGCGGAAAAGCCTAGGCTGTGAGCTTACAGAGCAGAAGCCGCCCGTGGGCCTGCGACGCCCATGCAGGAATGGTGGCCCCAATGCCGTGGGCTTATCCCAGAGCATGGTCTACTTGAGTGACTCGGAGCTGACTCTCCAGACACACGCTGGCCCGTCCCCCAACACACAACACACCTCCACGGTTGCGAAGCACAAACAGTGGTGTCCGCCCAGCATGATGGTTTCATCTAAATCACAAAGGGAAATTGCAACGGTGCCAGTCAGGCTGACCACTTGGACGGCCATGACCCCATGGACTCCTGACGACTCAGCACACCAAGGCCTTCACCTGCTAGTGAAGGACCCACATCGTCATGCACTGGGTCAGTGAGTCACTCCCCAACTGTGGGAACCATCTGTAGAGAATCCTTGGTATCGGCAGTCACAGAGGCCTGGCGCCCTCTTGGGTGGGCTCTGGCAACTTGTGTGGCACGTGGGACAGGCCTGGACAGGCCATGCCTGCGCAGATCCATTGGCCGAGCTGTAGCAGCCCCCACAGGACCTTCGCTTGTCTACCTGCAGGGCTCTGCGGCCTCTCAAGGCACACAATGTTTCCTGTGGGGTTTATGAAAACCATCTTCTACTTCGTGGCAACAACATGTATCCGCCATCCCAAACGTGTCAGTCAGTTCTACGGGCTTTTTACCATCAGGCATATTCACTTGCGATCCTAACTTTGTCCATGAGCCCCTGCTATGTGATTGTAATGCCTGCTTATACACACCTCTTCCCACGACATGCCTGTGAGTTCGACATCAGTATCCCACACTTTGGAGGACAAGTCCAACACTTTAAAATATTGAATAACTGACCCAGACACACCTGCCTGCAGGTGTGGGATTGGACCTCACACCTGGTCTCCTGGATATTGGCCATGTGGCCTCGCACAGTCACTCACTGGGTGCTTCTGGGCCTTAGTTTTTTAGCCTAAAATGGGAGAAGAGTCCCCATTCTGTCTGTGGCACGGTGTGGGAGGAAGCAACAGGTGATATATGTGAGTTCTGTTTAGAACAGAACTTAAAAATACTGTTCCAAGTATTAGAACGCAGGAGGAATTAGAAGTACTGTTCTAAGTATTAGAACACAGGAGGAATTAGAAATACTATTCTTACAGCAGGCACTGGTGAAGGGTGAGTACTCAGGAGTTCGTTCAAGCTTCTTTTTTAAAGAATATGTTTTTATTGAGATATTAGAGAGTGGGGAGGAGGAGAGAGAAATGTCAATGAGAGAAAAACATGGATTGTTTGCCTCCACACTCCCCCTTTGAGGGATCGAGCCTGCAACCCAGGTCCACACCCTTAGCCAGAAACTGAACCATCGACCCATGGTACACAAGATGACACCCAACCACCTGAGCCACATCCACCAGGGCTCAAGTCCCTTCTTGATAGGCATCTTCTCCTTCCTGCTTGACAAAGCTGACACCTGCAGCCTCCATAAAGCTCCTGGGTGGCGTTGGCTAATAGCACTGTGTCTCACAGAAGTTGAGTCACCCCCAGGCCTGCCTCACACAAATGATGAAATGATGTGCCTTGAGAGGCCGCAGAGCCCTGCAGGTAGACAAAACCCAGGCTCAGGGCACACTCTGTGAGGTGACGTGTGCCAGTTGAAAGCAGGGAGCGGGCATGGCCCTGAAATGTGACAGAATGACCACAGGAGGTAAACGCATTTCTAAAATGACAATTGCTACTGTGGCTCTTATTGGAGGAAAGACCTTGGTCATGGGGCCGGGAAGACAGCTTGAATGGCCATGTTTCCTGGCTCTGCGAAGGTCGGAGGGAGTCCTTGAAGAACACACCCCATGGCCACACCTTCCTGCTCCGGGGGTTGGTCTGTGGGCTGTATTTGCTCCCAGGCAGGTGTGAGGACATGAAGGGACAGGATCCAGACGGTGGAATCCAGGCCAGAGAGAGGATGAGCAGCTTCCCCTCAGCTCACAGCCCAGCCACGCCGCCCTCTACTCCATCACAGAGGACAAGGATGGCCACAGTCAGAGCCCGATGTCATCATGCTGACTCCAGGGATATCACCTCAAAAAGGATGGCTGGTGCTTCTCAGCCCCCCCAACTCCTGCACTGAAGGGTCTCAGGTTCCATTCCAGTTAAGGGCACATACCAGGGTTTCAGGTTCACTCCCCACCCCTCCTCAGGGCACAAGCAGGAAACAACCAGCCAATATCTCTCACATCGATGTCTCTCTCTCACATCGATGTTGCTCTCTCTCCCCCTCCATCCCTGAAAAGCAATGGAAAAAAAATACCCTCACATGAAGATAAAAACCAACAACACAGTGAGCAGGAAAAGTGAGCCACAGAGTAACTAAGACTCGCCCAGCTGAGCTGAATACCCCTTCTACCACCTCAGGATTGCCCGCACTATGCCCTGGCCTTGCCACTCTGCAGGCACCAGATGTTTCAAAAGCAGGGCCTAATGCCAGAAACTAATCAGAGCAAGTGCCATTGTGCCATCACGCCAGTGACTCTGCTCCAATGCTCATGCGGGGAGGGACAGACTAGTGGCTGCGGAGCCAGGGGAGCTGGAAGGAGAGGGCAGGACCCGGGTGACCCTCCTGCTCCCATCACACCCTGCTCCATTCCCTACAAGGTCTCCTTTTGAAAGTTCCTGGAAAAGGGCAAAGAGGGCCCTCACTGTACACAGCAGGGTGACACATGGCCTGCACTCCATGGCTTCTGGGTTCAATGTGAATGACAGTGGTTTGCCTGTTTACGGGTGTTTGTGTCAAGGAGGCCCCACTGCACACCTCTGCCCTGGATCCCCATTTTCCTTTCCTCTTAATCACCTTTTAAAAATTCCTGTCACCTCGAGGATTTAGCTGCTTATAGATGATAAAGCTTGGGATATTGAGTGATGGCTTAATAGCTTCCTCTGCATGTCAATATTTATTTACTATGTTGCCAAACATGTTTAAAGGTAAATTCTATGTAAATGTCTCAAATAACTGTGGTATTTGAACTTTACATATAAAAACAAGAGTCTCTCCAAGTTGTACCAAGTAGGACATAGTGTCAGGTACTCGCACAGCCCGATTCTCCTCTACGGCCAGTGATGGGAGTAAATGGGGAGAAGGGGTGGATCACCCTGAGCTCCGTGGGAAGAGCTGAGCACTCGGAGGGGACGCTGCCTGCAGAGGACAGCCACAGGGCACTCGTGGCATCGCTGCGCATGCATTCCTGGGCAGTGTGGGCTGGCACAGACCTGACTTTGCTTTGGGGCTTTGCAGATGACCACTCCAGGATCCTTCTGAAGCCGGAAAACAGCCACAGCAACTCGGACTACATCAACGCCAGCCCCATTGTAAGTACTGTCCCCACAGAGGCCACCAGCCTTTCCCAGGGCACCATGTGGGCAAACCATGTGAAGTTGGCAGGGAAAACATGCCCTGCCCTGCTCCCAGTAGAGAGCTGATAATTAGCCTCAACTGGTTAACTAGCCTCAACCAGTAACCAGCCTTAATCAGGTAACTTGTCTCTACCAGGCAATCATTCTTAGCCAGGTAACTAGTTTCAACCAGGAACCAGCTTAACCAGATAACTAGTATCTACTAGGTTAATAGCCTCAACCAGGTAATTAGCCTCAAACAGGAACCAGCCTTAACCAGTTAACTAGTCTCAACTGGGTTCTTAGTCCCAACCAGTAACTAGCCCTAACCAGGTAACTAGTCTCAGCCAGATTATTAGTCTCAACGAAGTAACTAGTGTTATTCAGCAACCAGCTTACCCAGTGATCCAGGTGGCTGTGTCCTGGGCAGGGAGCAGTGACCAGGAGGGCCATTGCCAGGGGCCTGAAGGTTTGCCCTTTCCTAGGCCCATTGGTGCCTGATGCATTCAGAGGAAATGGGGAATTAGAGCCATGCCTGGCACCTGGGTATCTGGAGAGTGCAGGTGCTGTGCCCTCTGGGAGCTGGAGCCTGAATAGAACCAAATGACCCCTCTCTGTCATACCATGACCCCTCTCTGTCAGGTCCCTGCAGCCAGCCCACCGTCTCAGCACATGGTGAGGTGCCCCTGCCCTAGGCAGGGAGGACAGGGCTGGGGTCTGCAGCCACAGGGAGAGGGCTGTGTATGCAGAGACTACAGGAGTGTGGTGCCTGGCATTTAAACCGGCAGCAGAGAAGGGCTTGGTGTAGGTTTATGATGGCGAGAAGCTGAGGTCGCCTCAATTTAGACGTGTTTCTCCACATTGGTCTTAAGGGAGGCATAGAGAGTCTTCCCGAAATTTTGATTGCATCCATTCAAGGACTGTGTGGGGGTGCTGCACTGGCTGTTACTCCAAGGCAATGACTTTACAGATGACAGACGTTTGGGAGGGTAGGGATACCTCATGAAAGGCACCCATGTGCTAGCAGCCCCATGGCTCCTCAATGGTGAACTGTTTGTGAGAGCATCGCCATGTGACTTCAAGCGGCAGCTGCTGACAGTGGACCACGTGGCCACATTAGTTGGTTCCACTCCCTACCCCTCCTCAGGGCACAAGCAGGAAACAACCAGCCTCATTTCAAAGGGCCTGTTGTATAAACACCTCTTGTTGAGACCCCACGTGCCTGAGCCACATCGCACTTCCTGACACTTCTCACCGTTCGTCCAGGCAGCTCAGGAAAACGGCTGTGTGCCTACCTGCCCAGCCGAGCCACCCTGGCCTGTGGCCATGTGGGAGAAGGCTGTCCTCCTCCAGGTGCCTCCTAGCCTCAACCCCTGGTTCCCAGGTTCTCCTGTGGCCACAGTCTTCTCAAGCACATTGCCATGTGCTTGGATTTTCTTATTCTAATTCAAACCATTAAGGCGAAGCCATGCTGTTGGCCGCCTGCCCTGTTGTGAGAGGTGCTGTGTCCGGGGAAGCGGGTCCGTAGCTGCATGGCCCCGGCCTGTATGACAGATCGTGGCACTGACCCCAGATCCCTGGAACCAGGAGAGTCACATGCTTCTGTGGCTCCTGGTCCCTGGGAGGACCCATGGGAGAACTAAAGGAGCATCCGAAAGCCGTGAGGGCATGTGCGTCAGTCCCCGCGCCCCCTGTGTGGGTTCTGAGTCCTGGCGGGCCTGGCTGCTGGCATAGGAACAGCATCGTCCAGGAGCAACTCCTGTAGGGACTTGGGTCAGAAGGCAGCCCTAAGAAAGAGAAGTGATTTTGTTGTGCTCCCTCCTCTATTAGATGCCACAGCTCTTTCTTATGCCTCGAGTTGTAAGGGTGGACTAGAAGCCCATGGAGTGCCTTCCTCTAAAATAGCAGAGGCCATGGCAGCTGCGTTCAGCAGCTGAATGAGAAGTGCCATTAGGCTGGGAGCCTGGCTGTGCAGGAGAGACTGGCCATCCATCACCGTGGTTGTGCTCAGCGCATTAAACTCCGCCACCACCCATGGGTAATAGTGGGTGGCCTTGGCTTTTAAATCAGAGGTTGGGAAAGGTAACCAAGGCCCTGCTTTCCCGTACGGTGTCTGAGAGAGGCCCCTTAGGCGGCGGGCACTGGAGAGGAGACTGAGCACCGTCAGTCACATAGCAGCTTTGTCAAAACTGCACATTTCACAACAGGGACAGGTGAGGATCACCTCCCTCTTTACTCTGTAGTTTATTAAGGAAGGAAAATGTTTAAAGTGTTAATCCAGTATTCTTGGATTGGTAGGATCAACATCATTACAATGTCCATACTCAAGGCACTCTACGGATTCAATGCTATCCCTATTAAAATACCAATGGCATATTTCACAGATCTAGGACAAATACTCTAAAAATTTCTATGGGACCGAAAAAGACCCTTAATAGCTGCAGCAATCTTGAGAAAGAACAACAAAGATGGAGGAATCACAATACCAGATTTCAAGTTAAACTACAAAGCACTGTAATCAAAACAGCCTGGTACTGGCATAAGAACAGGCATATAGACCAATAGAACAGAACAGAGACCCCAGAAATAGACCCAAGCCATCATTCTCAATTAATATTTGACAAAGGAGGCAAAAGTATACAATGGAGTCAAGGCAGCCTCTTCAATAAATGGTGTTGGGAAAAGTGGACAGGTACACGCAAAAAAATGAAACTAGACCACCAATTTACACCATGCAGAGGAATAAACTCAAAATGGATAAAAGATTTAAATGTAAATGAAACCACAAAAGTCCTAGAAGAAACCATAGGCAGCAAAATCTCAGACGTCTCATGTAGCAGTATGTTTACAGATACATCTCCTAGAGCAAAGGAAACTAAGGAGAAAATAAACAAATGGGACCACATCAAAGTAAAAAGCTTCTGCACAGCAAAAGAAACCATCAACAAAACAAAAAGGGAGCCCATTGTATGGGAGAACGTATTTGGCAATGATATAGCTCAGTGGTTGGCAAACTGTGGCTCGAGAGCCCGTTTTACCACTCTGTTGACTAATGAGTTTGCGACCACTTGGATTAAGCCCAAGGAACAACAACAGCCTGTAATTATTAAAATCGAGAGTCTAGGTCAGTGGTTGACAAACTCATTAGTCAACAGAGCGGCAAACCGTGGCTCACAAGCCTCAGTTTGCCAACCACTGATATAGCTGATAAAGGGTTAATATAAAAAATATATAAGAAAGTCATACAACTTAACAGAAGGAAGACAAACCATCCAATATTCCCTAACCGGTTTGGCTCAATGGATGGAGCTTCGGCCTGTGGACTGAAAGGTCCCAGGTTCGATTCTAGTCCACGGCATGTGCCTTGGTTGCAGGCACATCCCCAGTAGAGGGTGTGCAGGAGGCAGCTGATCGATGTTTTCCTCTCATTGATGTTTCTAGTTCTCTATCTCTCTCCCTTCCTCTCTGTAAAAAATCAATAAAATATATATATTTTTAAAAATGGGCAGAGGACCTAAATAGACACTTCTCCAAAGAGGACATACAGATGGCCAAGAGACATGAAAAAAATGCTCAAAGTCACTGATCACCAGAGAGATGCAAATTAAAACGGCAATGAGGTATCACCTCACACCTGTCAGAATGGCTACCATCAACAAATCAACAAAGGACAAGTGCTGGTGAGGATGTAGAGAAAAAGGAACCCTCGTGCACTGCTGGTGGGGATGCAGACTGGTGCAGCTACTGTGGAAAACACCATGGAGATTCCTAAAAAAAATTAAATATGGAACTGCCATTGACCCAGTGATCCCACTACTAGGAATATATCCTAAGAAACCGGAGCACCAAGTCAGAAAGAATGTATCCACACCTATGTTCATAGCAGCACAATGTACAATAGCTAAGATATGGAAACAACCCAAGTGCCCATCAGTAGATAGGAGGATAAAAAGGCTGTGGGACATTTACACCATGGAATACTATGCAGCAGTAAAAAGGATCTCTTATCCTTTGAGACAGCATGGAAAAGTATCGTGCTAAGTGAAATAAGCCAGTCAGAGAAAGACAAATATCACATGATCTCACTCATATGTGGAATCTAAGTAACAAAATAAACTGATGAACCGAGTGGATCCAGAGACATGGAAGCATGGGACAGAGTGTAGAATCCCAAAGGGAAGGTGGGAGAGGGTGGGTGAAGGAGAAGTTATCAACCAAAGATCTTTATGCACATATGCATGGTCCTTGGACACAGACAGTGGGGCAGGAAGGGTCTGGGGGCGAGGGAGGGCTGGAGGAGTTCAATGGGGAAAAGGGGACATATGTAATACTTTCAACAGTAAAGAATTATTAAAATAAATAAAGTTTTAATTCAGTGTTTAACTGATTTAAATGGTATTTGAATGCATTTGTCTAATTAGCTAGTATCAGAATACATTTGCCTAATTAACTAGTACAAATTGATTCCTCAGAGGATGATGCCCTAAATAGCATAAGCAGTTGGCCAAATAAGAAAGCCAACTCTTTGGTTCTCAGAAAATATTTACAAGCAAACATTTGTGCAATAATTATGGTTCATAGTTAGCATTTTCTTAACTAAATCTCAACTCATAAGAATAAAATATGAAACTAATGTCAGCTCCTAAGCCAGAGTCTCCCCTTGCTTCCCAATAAACCCTCAGATTGAGGCTGGTGTCTAGAAGAGCCCTGACAACTCTGATTTCACGACTACTTATCATATATATATATATATATATATATATATATATATAATTAATTTTTTACAGAGAGGAAGGAGGGGGATAGAGAGTTAGAAACATTGATGAGAGAGAGAGACATCGATCAGCCGCCTCCTGCACGCCCCCTACTGGGATGTGCCTGCAACCAGGATACATGCCCTTGACTGGAATCAAACCTGGGACCTTTCAGTTCACAGGCTGATGCTCTATCCACTGAGCCAAACCAGTTTCGGCATGGCCACTTATTTTTAAGAAAACGTCTGTGGAGGTTGCTTCCGACACTAGGAAAAGTAGGTGTGAAGTAAGAGCACAGAGGAGGACATCATGTCCACTCTCATGTCCATTTCAGAGGTTGGCCCAGGTGTCCCCAAAGCAGCCCCACCGACACCAGCCCATGGTCCCCTCCAGCCTCCAGGCCTCAGGTCATGCTGAACACCTCCTCTTTAAGATCAATTCTGAGGTGACACTGGGGAAATTATTGCACATTAGGGTTTCTAGAGAGAAAACTAGGCAGTTATACCTATTTAATAACTAGAGGCTCTGTGCACAGATTCATGCACCAGTGAGGTCCCTCAGCCTGGCCTGTGCCCTTTTGCAATCTGGGACCCTCAGAGGATGTCAGAGGCCTGGTGTACAAATTCAGCCCAATCCCAACAGGCCAGGCTGAGGGACTCAACTGGCACATGAATATGTGCACCAGGCCTCTAGTCTATGCTAATTAGAAAGGATAGACTGGATGTTTTCCAGATATCATTCCAGACATCCTTCCTGACAAAGCCAGAGGAGTAGGTGTCCAGCAAACCACCTGCGGCCCCTCGCCCAGGCCAGCCTCACTCCCCAGTGGGGACCCCCGCCCTAAAGGGGACATTGATGGCCTGTAAACCATCTGAGGCTCCTCACTCAAGCCAGCCCTGTTCCCAGTGGGGACTGCCACCCCAATCAGGGGCATGGTTGGCCTGCAAACCACCCACAGCCCCTTGTCCAGGTTGGCCTTGCCCCCAACGGGAACCCTCCACCCCAATCCAGGACCCCTTTCAGGGCAAGCCAACCAGCCCCCACCCATGCACCAGGCCTCTATCCTATATAATAAAAGGGTAATATGCAAATTGACCCTAATGGCAGAAAGACTAAAACAACCACTGAACCAGTCACTATGAGGTGCACTGACCACCTCTTGGTCCCTTTCCCTGGCTGGCAGGCTCCAATTCCTCCTATGGCAAATGGGAAACCAGGGGTGGTTTGTGGGAGGGTCGGGGGGAGGGGGCATGCAGCAGGGCCAGCTGTGGGCAGCTGGAAAAGATGGCCCTGATTCATGTGTACCCACATATGAAATTTGTTCACCGGGCCTCTAGTATGCATATAAGATTTTTGGTTAATCTCTTCCTGCCCTCCCCCCCCGTTCCCTCTGATTCATCAGTGTGTTCTATGCCTGTGTGTTGAGCATCTGTCCCCTGATGGTCAGTGCCCATCATAGCTTCTAGTTGAAAGGTCCACAGGTCCAAAGGCCCAAACAGTAACTCAGGCTTTTATATCTAGACTAGAGGCCCGGTGCACAAAATTTGTGCAAGGGGGCGGAGGTGTCCCTCAGCCCAACCTGCACCCTCTCCAATCTGAGACCCCTCGAGGGATGTCCAACTGCCCATTTAGGCCCGATCCCAATGGGCTAAACAGGCAGATTCCTCTCACAATCCAGGACTGCTGATTCCCACCTGCTTGCCTGCCTGTCTGCCTGATTTCCCCTAACTGGTTCTATCTGCCAGCCTGATCACCCCCTATCCACTCCCTTGCCTAACTGATGCCTAACTACCCCCCTGCCAGCCTGATCACCCCCAACTGCCCTCCCTTGCAGGTCTGATCCCTTCCCTGCTGGCCTGATTGCCCACAACTGCCCTCCCCTGCTGGCCATCTTGTGACCGTCTTGTGTCCACATGGGGCGGCCATCTTTGATCAAATGGGGGCAGCCATCTTGTGTGTTTGCATGACAGTCAATTTGTATATTACCTCTTTATTATATAGGACTACAGGCCCGCTGCATGAAATTCATGCACCATCTTGCAGGGCAGGAGCCCTCGGGGGATATCCAACAGTCAGACATCCTTAGTGCTACCATGAAGGTAGAAGAGGCTCCTTCCACCACCCCTGCAATTACCAGCCATGAGCCCAGCTTCTGACTGAGGGGTGCTTCCCCTATGGGAGTGCACTGACCACCAGGGGGCAGCTCCTACATTGACTGTCTGCCGCCTGGTGGTCAGTGCGCATCATAGTGACCAGTTATTCCGCTGTTGGGCTGAAACTAGCCCTCCAACATCCCCCAAGAGGTCCCAGATTGCAAGAGCACACAGGCCAGGCCAAGGGACCCCCACCAGTGCACAATTGGAGCCAGGGAGAGATGTGGGAGGTTGGCCAGCAGGGAGGGACCACAGGAGAGCTGCAGGGCATGTCCAGGCTGTCTCACTTAGTCTTGATTGGCCGCACCCCAGCAGCAAGCTAACCTACCGGTCAGAACGTCTGTCCCCTGGTGGTCAATGCACGTCATAGCGAGCAGTTGAGTGGTCTTAGCATATCCTATCTAATAAAGAGTGGATATGCTAATTGACTCTCATGCCATCAAAAAGATAGTGGCACTCACAGCCAGTCAGAAGGGAATATGCTAATTGACTGCCCTACCCTCAAAGATAGCAGCGCCCACAGCCACAAGATGGCAGCGCCCAGTCCCCTCAGCCCCGTGGGGACTTCTAGTCATTAGCATATTATGCTTTGATTGGTTGAACAGCCAATTGGGAGACTGGACACTTAGTATATTAGGCTTTTATTATATAACATTGGCCTTCTACAGCTTAAGGCAGATGTCAGGGCTCTTCTACCTGTGCAGCTAGGATCATAAGAGTGCTCTGTGCTGATACCTAGGTTCACCCGGCGTCTTCACAGATTTGTCACCCCACGGACAGTGGGTTCCACACAAATGGCTTCACCTTTTCTGAAAACTCCCAAGGATCCCGGGATTGAAGGGCATCAGTCCTTGTGCTGCCCACATTTCTCCTCTCTCATGTCTCACAGTCACAGGCTGGGGCCCAAGCAGATTCTCCCTTCTTCCACAGTCACAGAGCTTCTGGTTGTGAACTTGGCATTTGTACAAATAAAAAGTATCCCACAAGACATGAGAAAGTGAGCGAGGACGGGAAAGATGCCCACCAGGACCTGGAGGAGGGACACATGTCCGCCACGCTGAGCTCATCAGCCACCCGGAGGGCTTCCCGGAGAAGGTGTCAGTAGGAATGTGCCTGCCTCCTCTCTTCACACTTATCCCGCTTTGGAGATCAAGCAGTCCATTTCATTCACTGAGGATTCCGCCCTCCCTCCTCCCTAACCTCTCACGCTCTGAGATGTGGTGTTGGCTGTTCACAGCGAGTGCTCCTGCCCAGGGCGTCATCTGTCCCACAGAGGGTGCGTGGCACCACCATCAGGGCTGTCTTTTGTTGCTCAACGGAGGACTCATTTCCCCGCTCAGCCCTCTAGACTGTTCACTGCCTTCTGCATGGGGCCAGAGTCCCACCCTCTGTGGTCATGGGGACAGTAATTGAAATGCCAGAATTGAGACCTGTGACTACAGATTTTCACTTCTAATCATGTTGCTCATTTTGAAAGCACCTAAATGCTAGTTTGAACATAGTAACAATTCAAAATCAGGCTGCTCTCTAAATTGCTTTGGGCAGGAGGTGGGGCTATGTCACCCCAACACATGTACATCGAAAATCAGAACTCCTGGTCTCTGCTCAGTGTTTTCCTATGGAAATGTCTTAACCAGGGCTTTCAGTGAGAGGACAGATTGCACCTGCACTGTGTGTGTGCTGACTTTCAGAGTGAGGTCCGCCTTCATTCTGAATCCCTAAATCAGGGCACAACCAGTGCCTTCCTGCACCCCGCCCTCCCCCACCCCCACCCACTCTTTATTGGCTTGGACTGCATTCCCTGGAGGGACTTACCTCTGCCCTTTGTGCTGCATGCTATAATGAGGTATGTGTGTGTGTGTGAGCGGGGAGGGGGACCTGTCTATACCACCAGGCCTCAGCTCTGCAGTGTGACAGCAATGCCCCGTTTCTCTCCAGCCCGGCAGACTCAGCCACACAGTGTGCTAGGTGACGCCAGGTGGCAGCCTGTGTCCACAGGTGTTGTCTGGAATCATGTGTGGTTGAAACTCACTTATCCCTGGATTGGGAGCTGTGTGTGTAACTGTGACCTTTAAAATCAGAGCATCCTTATTCCTGGGTGACACCTAAAGTACCTCATGGGGCAGAGCCAAGTGCCAGGCATGTGGTCTGGCCAAGCAGCTGTCCATAGGCTGAGCCCCCACGGTTCTGGGGCGTCCTGCAATCCCATGGGCTGGGGGGACGGCGATGGGATGGGTTGCGGACACCAACCGTCGTGGCCCTGACTTCGGGGTAGCCAGGGCGTGGTGTTGAGGGACAGCCTGTCCCTTCGCCAACCTCAGAATGTGTTTAATCCCCTCGCCCCTCCAGCCTGTGTCTGCCTGCTGCTTGCTTTCTTTTCCTGCTCAGTCATCTTTCAATCAAGTGTTCTAATGAAGACCTTAGGAGCACAGCCTCCCCCATTGAGGCTGGCAGGCAGCCTCGGACAGACTGCCCAACTTCTCTGTCGCCCCCTCTGGTGGGGGTCAGCTCCTGGGGGCCGGCCTGCTTCCCAGGACGCCGACCATGCGTGACTCAGCCCTGCTGAGCCTTGATAGTAACAAAACAAGTGTCCCATAGGCAGTAACTCTTTCCAAAGGCAGATGCACTGCTGTTCATGAAGGCTTCCCGGGTGGAGGTTCTTCTCCATGAGCAGTGCCCTCACTCAGCCGGAGCAGGGCTCACTTCTCACCAGCCCTGCGTCCACAGGTCTGACACCCAGCTCCTGGCCTGGGCCCTGACTCTGCACACAGCTGTGGGGCATGCAGGCCGTTCACCCTGCTTATGCCAACCACTCTGGGATTCGTGGAAAGGCCATCCTGCTGGCAGTCTCACCCTGTGACCCAGCCTGTGTAGCAGGTTTATTGATTGGCATCTGGGCCTTACTTCTTTTTTCTTTTTATTTCTCAGCTGAGGATATCTTTCTATTGATCTTTAGAGAGTGTGGAAGAGAGGGGAGAGACACAGAAAGAGAAATATCGGTGTGAGAGAGACACATCAATTGATTGCCTCCACATACACTCCCTGATCAGAGCCAGGGATCGAGCCTGCAACCCAGGTATGTACCCTTGACTAGAATCGAATCCAGGATCCTTCAGTCAATGCTCTCTCCACTCAGCCAAATGACCAAGGGCTGATCCTCACTGTGGATGCTGCTCCTGCCCCCTGCACAGCAGTCAGGAGCGGCCGACACACGGACGTGTCCCAGTTCATTAGGTGCAGATGCACCCAATCACTCCCTGTGGCTGATGTATAACTTCCCTGTTGTGATCGCTTTCCAAGCTAATCGCTGAGTCTGTCTTACAGATGGACCATGACCCCAGGAGCCCTGCATACATTGCAACCCAAGGACCGCTGCCTGCCACCGTGGCCGACTTCTGGCAGGTAATTCTCTTTAATTCAATTATTTTTCTGAAAGTCAGCTCTGATGTGAATAATGCCTTGGGTTCAATTAAGCCAATTAAACGTGTTTACAGGGTTAGTCAAATGTTACATGATTTCAGAATTTATTGGGGGCCTTTAAGATATATGTTTTTTGTAATCCTCACTGAGGATTTTTTTTTTTTTTTTTTTTAGAGAAGAGTGGAAGGGAGGGAGGGAGGGAGGGAGGGAGGGAGGGAAAGAGAGCGGAAACATCCATGTGAGAACGACAACGCCTCCCATACGTGCCCGGATCAGGGCCAGGGCTAAACGTGCTGCTCTTCAGTCTGCAGCAGACGCTCTAACCACTGCTCACACAGGCCAGGTGCCTTTAACATGTTTATGATCAATCAGGTTTTCAAAATTGAGTCTGAAAAAAAATCCCTTGAAGAGATTTAATGCTTTAAAGACACTTTTAAAAACCACTTTACAATTTCATTTTTGAAATGAAATTAACCAGTATTTTATTTTATTAAAAGGTCTCTTATCTATTGTTTAATCTTATGAAGATAAAAATGGAGCTCAAATAATAGTTTCTCTTTGTGGATCTTCTATAATGCATTTTGGATTTTTCAATTGATTTTAGAAAGAGAGAGAAACATTGATTTGTTGTTCCACTTACTGATGCACTCACTGATTGATTCTTGTATGTGCTCTGAGTAGGGATCAGGCCCACACTCTTGGCGCCTACTCCGAGGGCAGCCGGGCCAGGCGCCTCCCCACTCCAGGTGGTTTTAACCACCAGGCAGGGCTCGGATGTTGACAATGAACATTGACATCAGCCACTCAGAGCAAAGTGGGGGGGGGGGGGGGCGGGGCACCCACCTCTGTGTCCCTCACTATCTCTTTCATCGTCACCCACATGCCAGCTTGTGATTGATCTCTCAGCAACCACACAATCTCCTGCTCTGTTAGCAAACTCATGTCCCAGAAATGTCCAGGGAGAGTCCATCTGAGGACAGACCTGAGAAAGAGGTCCAGGTGCAGGAGCAGCATTGCAGCTGGCCGTGAAGATGGGTCATGGAATCCCAGTGACTCTGACTCGGTGCCTGAGAGTAAGAGACGAATCACCTAGCCATCAACACTCACTCGTGTTCCATGCTCTTCCCGTGGCCTGCATGGAGCAGCCCCCCTTACTCTTCGCCTGAAGGTGGAGCGCTCCGGCCTCACAGGTTCCTGGGAAGAGGCCTGGGGCGGGCTGCCAGCCCCTGCCTTTTCAGTGTATACTCACCTGGCACCTGTCCCTACTTTGCGGGCAAGGTGAGCGATTGTCCGAGTGGTTAGGGACTCACCCATGCCAGCAAGTGCGAGGGCAGGTCCAGCCTGTGTGGTGCCTTGACGCTCCTGGAAAAAGGGAAGCCCCTGCACCCCGTGTCCCATGGATCAAGCACAGCACCATGGCACAGGACCCAGGTTTGGTGATAGGACAAGCTGCCCAGGCCGGATACTGAACTGCCTCTGCGAACCTGCCAGAGGCTCCAACCTGTGGGAGCCCCTCTGTGCACAGGGCTCCGTGCCCACGGTCCTGGGACAGCCACTTACGGAGTGGCCTGCTCCACTGGTGCAGTGAGGGGGGTCCCCGCAGCAGGGGTTCGGACTCTGTTGCCTTTTGTCTTTGGTCTCTAAGGCCATGCAGGGAGCGTGGGGACCTCGGTGAGCTGTTGGAGAGGCAAGTACGTGCTCATAGGCCCACGAGTTGACCCCTTACCATTCCTCAGACAGCCCCACGTCCACAGGGCCAGGCTCTGGCTCATCCCTGCTGGACACAGAGAAGATGGACTGGTGGGTGCTAGGGGCCGGGAGTGGGGGAGAGGAATTTGGTGTGCAGGGGGGGAGGGAGGTAGCTGGGGGGGCCGGGGCAGATCATGGCCATCACCTCAGCGCCTGCAGCCATAGTGCATGCAAAATGTCCATGAACTTGAGAAACCAAAGCCCATGACTGTCCGGGAAGCAGTTCCGGGGGCTCCTGGCCGGGTGGTCTGGGATGGCACCCTCTAATGTCGTCCCTTTATACAAAGAGAGTTGATGACCCTTTAAAAACGTGTAGCTCTCAGCTGGGCATCAACTCTACCAAGTCGTCTCGGGTGGCGTTGGCTGTGGACAAGCACCTGGTCTCCAAGGGAAGTGACAAGTGGAGGAGGCTAGGAGTCCCAAGGCAGGAGCTGGGCTGTTCTGCATGGAGGCCTGAGCCACAGGGCATCTTTCCCCCAAGCAGGACTCTGTGGGTTTGGCTGCTAAATGCCTGGTGCTCAAAAAAGCCTCCAGGGGCTAACCTTCCCCACTGTTAACCACCTCCCCTGGGAACCTCCTGTAAACACTCCCCCAGGACAGCTTTACAGGGAGGGGAGGCGGGGGCAGGGGGGGGGGGGGGTGCAGGGAATGTGGGCACAGATGGGTCCTGGCTCCCACTGTGGCAGCTGGAGCCCAGAGCAGGGGGAAAGCCCAGAGCAGGGTTTAGGGGGCCGGAGCGAGGGTTGTGGGGGGAGGTGGGCCAAAGCAGGAGGAAGCCTGAAGCAGGGGAGGGTGGCCGGAGCAGGGAGGGGAGGCCAGAGCTGGAGAGGGAAGCCCAGAGCAGGCGAGGAGTCCAGAGAAGGGGTGGGGCCAGAGCAGGGAGAGGGGAGGAGGATGGGGGAGGAGGAAGGAGGAGCGGGTGTGAGGAAGGTGGGGAGCCTGGAGCAGAGGAGAGTGCCCGGAGCAGGGGGAGGAGTCCAGAGCAGGCGGGGGCCAGAGCAGGGTGTGGGCAAGGGGAGCCCAGAACAGTGGGCGAGGGAGCGGGGAGCAGGTGCTGGCCATGGTGTTCAGCAGCTAAAAACTTGTGAGCTCATGGCCTGGGGAGCTCAGGAAGCAGCCGGCACTGGTCCTCGCCCTCCCACCCCCAGGGCTCCTTTGTTATCTGTGGGCAGCTTTGCCTCCACCCAGCGCTTGAATTCTCTGCATCCTGGGGGTAAGGTCACCTTCTTGGCCCCCAAGGGAGCCGAGGGCGGACACACTCATGGCCACCTCTGAGCACATGGGTGCTCAGTGAATGTGCCCTGAGCAGGGATCCTGGTTCAGAACCAAACAGAACATGTGAGAACGGTGATGCTGGTCCTTGCATGTGCAGCTCTCCAGCATGGGGTGTGGGCTGCCGATCCGGGGCCACCTGGCTGCATCACCTCCTGGGAGAAGGACTGGCTTTTCTGAGCTTTGCACACTGAGAGCCTCCCTCGAATTGGGCGCCCCCAAAGAAGCCACGCCACGCACGGCCAGAAGCAGAACTCGGGTTCCCAGCATTCTCTCAGGACCTGCATCCCCACCATGTCCACGCCATCGTGTCTGCTGAACGGGGCCTGCGTGGCCCCAGCCAATCCACACATTCTGCCCCGCAGTGCTGGCCCTGGACGCCTGTCGGTCCGGTCAGTAGTTCCCCTCTGCGACACAGTGGCCTAAGAAGAAATATGCCCCCATGATGCCTGTGGTGTTGTTGCTTCAATTAGTTTCATTTGGATTTCATCTGACACTGGTCTTTAGGGAGCCGAGCCCTGAGTGGGCGCTGCCTGCCCACAGCTGGGGGCACGGCCCAGCGCTAGGCAATCAGCTATGGCCTTGATCATTGTGTGTTTATTACACTCATAAACCTGTGTTTCGCCTCATTTCCATAATGTCTTCAGGGACCCTCCACCTTACAAAGGGCTATCGCCCAGGTGTGCCATGGGCCCATCAGTGCAGCCGCAGGACTTGACAGGAAGTCAGCTAGAAGCTTGCAGTCCCCACCGTGTGCCCACATTTGCACCACGGCATTGCGTGGGCCACAGTGTAACTCACATTTATGAGTAGGCCTCTCCACAAAAACATCCACAGGTTCCAGTAAACTCCAACATAAATGGCACACGGAGTGCCCGCCAGTGCTACATCACGGAGAAACATGAACCAGTATTAAAAGCGCAGAACATCATGCGGTGTCTGATTTTTATTTATGTTCTTGTAAGTATATTTTTGTTGATTTCAGAAAGGAAGGGAGAGGGAGAAAAAGATAGAAACATCAATGATGATCATCAATGATCAGCTGCCTCCTACACGCCCCACACTGGGAATCGAGCTTGAAACAGGGCACGTGCCCTGACCAGGAATTGAACCGTGACTTCCTGGTTCATAAGTCAACACTCAACACCAAGCCACACCAGCTGGGCTGATTTTTAAATTATAGTTGAGGCGGGGGGTAGGGGGGATTAATATCATGAAGAGAAAACCTTTTATATTTAAGATTTGTGGATTTTTTAAATAACAAGATCTTAAGTGGATCATTATGGGAGTGTTAAGAGGCAAAAACTCTTGCTCAGCTTCCATTTGAGTCTGTGTGCAAGCTGAGCATGGCCACTGCAGGAATGGGGATGGAGGACCTCTCTGGGATCTGACGCAGAGACGGTCTGAGGGTCAGGGCACCTGGCAAATGGGTACCTGCTCCCAGCTCCACCCTGAGATGGGGTGGAGAGGTTTGTGCCTTTGGCGATTTTTCCATGTTCTATGTGTTTTCATGTGTTTGCTGGGTTCTGGGTTGTTTTAAGGCGGCCGTTATGAATTATCAAATCCGTTTTGAGTGCATTTCCATGGAAACTTCGTTGCTGAATTTGGGGGGAGTCTGTGAAATTCCCGTGGAGAAACATGGCTTCTCTCGTCACACAGAATCAGGACAACCCTGAAGAATGAGGGTGTAGCCGACACTGGTTTGGCTCAGTGGATAGAGCGTTGGCCTTCGGACTGAAAGGTCCCAGGTTCAATTCCGGTCAAGGGCATGTACCTTGGTTGCAGGTACATCCCCAGTAGGGGGCGTGCAGGAGGCAGCTGATCGATGTTTCTCTCTCATCGATGTTTCTAACTCTCTGTCCCTCTCCCTTCCTCTCAGTAAAAAATCAATAAAATATATTTAAAAAAAAAAAAAAAGAATGAGGGTGTAGCCTGCCCGAACGGCAGGGGGATGTGAGCCGTGTTCCCTCTGCTGTGCAGCAAGGCCATGCTGTGGTCTATGTATCTTGGTGGAAAGTTTCCTTCAAAGAGCAAAACTTGGCGCCGAGAACTGGGGAGGCTTTAAAGGCCCAGAGTTGCCAGGTCTTTTACTAGTTCATGGAACGTGTAGAACCTGGATGCGGGCTCAGAGCCGAGAGTGCAGAGCACATGTGGGTGACGTGGCTCAGGCCCTGGGAGCCATAACCTGGTCTTCCCTCCGCAGATGGTGTGGGAGAATGGCTGTGTGGTCCTCGTCATGCTGGCCCCGCTGGCAGAGAACGGCGTCCGGCAGTGCTACCACTACTGGCCTGACGAGGGTTCCAACCTCTACCACGTCTACGAGGTACCGGCTGCCGGCCCCCAAGGCCGCACCCTACGGCTAGGTCCCCACAGGGGCCAGCCACTAGGCCAGGAGTCCCCCGAGGTCAGTGACACCCAGGCCTCCAACAGGCTGTGCCCTGGGACTCAGACCCTGGGACTCGGAGACTGGAACTGGACTGGCCCCTAGGACTGGGACTGGGACTGGGACGGCAACTGGGGCTGGGGTGGGACTGGTACTGGGGCTGGGGCTGGGGCTGGGGCTAGGCCTGGGACTGGCCCCTGGGACTGGGACTGGGACCCTGGCATGAATGACATGGTTCTCACCGTTGATGTTCTAAAATGCAGACAGAGAGGATGAGGAGGTGGCCTCACGGTGCTGTGCGCAGCTGGTCCACTTCTAGACAGATTTGCCATGGCTCTCATTGCACCAGGGTGCCAGCCCACCACCCTGCCGGCCTTTATATTCATGGGGACATGCTGGAGAGCATGCTTCTCTTACTGGGAGGAGCCATAAACTTGGCTGCTAAGTCAGACCTCCCAGGGCTCTGCCTTGCTTTGAATTGAGTACTTGGTCCCGGGGGAGCCACGTTGAAAGCGGAGAGATGAACCCTGGCTCTCCCTCGTGGCTCCTGGTCACTGAGGTGTTAGCCTGTGCAGGCCCCAGGACCGGAGGCCTCGGCTCCTTCAGGCCTGGCAATGCCACCTACCGCAGGTGAGCTCATGCAGACTCACGGGCCCGTTTGTTCAAATGGTTATTTTTCTAGAAGGCTAATATAACTTAGAAATACAAAAGACAAAGCCTGGAATGGTTTGGGATTATAGCACATTTTTCTAGTTATTTGATCATTATACCCTCTATGGCATCAAACACCAACACCCACAGTTATCATAGGATGAAATTGAGACAGGGTGGGGCCATTAGCCAGCAGCCCCGTCTATGGACCACGAGGTCTCTGTGTCACCGACACCGGCCTGTCCCCACTGTCCCGCAGGTGAACCTGGTCTCTGAGCACATATGGTGCGAGGATTTTCTCGTGAGGAGCTTCTACCTGAAGAACCTGCAGACCAACGAGACACGCACAGTGACCCAGTTCCACTTCCTGAGCTGGTATGACCAGGGCGTGCCGTCCTCCACGCGGTCCCTCCTGGACTTCCGCAGGTAGGACCCAGGGCCGCTCGCAGGGTAGCATGCTCCTGCGCCAGAGACTGAGGGCAGGCTGCCAGGGCCCAGCACATAGCCTGCTGGGAGGCGGCCCCTCCATTGGATATGCACAGATTATTTTATGTAGGGGAGACGGCAGAGGAAGGGTTATGTTAGGTCTCTATTAATTACAAGAGGCTTTCTTATCTCAGAGGTATGAATCGTGAGGGGGGACTTGGTATCTTAGAATTGTAGGGAAAAAATGTTTTTTCTATTTTTTAGGCGTTTTTTTTTAGAATTTTATTTAATCTTCTTATTGATTTCAGACAGGAAGGGAGAGGGAGAGAGAGATAGAAATACCAATGATGAGAGAGAATCATTGATCGGTTGTGTCCTGCACACCCCGCACTGGGCAACCCAGGCATGTGCTCTGGCTGGGAATTGAATCATGACCTCCTGATTTGTAGGTTGATGCTCAACCACTGAGCCATGCCAGCCAAGCAATGGTTGTTTAAATTACAGCTGACATTCAGCATTATTTGTGCTAGTTTCATGTGTACAGCATCGTGATTAGACAGCCATATAATTTGCAAAGCAACCCTCCGATGCCTGGGGCCTGCCCATCCACAGTCACTGCGTTATCATGGGCCCCGCTCTGGGCTGCAATCATGCTCTCCTCCACACGATGGAGGGCACTGCAGTCTCCACCTCCCAGGCTCTCGGTGCATAAAACCCGGCCTCTTAGTGTGGACACTTATCTTGTTCGATTTGATGGTTTAACAAGCAAGCATGAGCCCAGATTCTAAAATGGGTCACCATGGTGGTAGGCCTTGGCGGGATGACTGGGCACAGTTCACACATGACTGCACAGTATGTGTTTTTGGTGAAATTTTGAAACAGACAGTTTTAAAACATCCAGGCTTCTGTGCATCCTCAAGTCACCTGTGGCTGTCTCGCTTGAACGTGCTTTAATGAACCTCTGGGAGGAATGTGCGGTTCCATCCCTCTGGCAGGAAGATGTCGACAATGCAAAAAAAAAAAAGGCAAAATTTAAGACAAAGGTTCCTTGTGCATCAAATTTGATGACAATAATAGGTGAGCATTGGCTGTGTGACATTGGTACATGATTAACAGCTACAGGGAGAATGAGGTTGAGCACCACCCGACACTAAGCCCAAAGGTTTATAGAATCTCAGATGCTCAACCTTGGCCTCCTGCCCCATAAGGAAGTCAGATAACTGACCAGAAAGAGGGTATAGCTGGCATCGCCCAGTCCCAGACAGCTTCCAGCCTCAGGCTGCACCAGATTCCTTGATTTGTGTGGTTAATAGATTCTTAGGTTCTGATGTTACTATTTCTCTTGCCTTTTAGTCCACTTTGGGAAAATAAATTTCTTCCTGTGACTAGCTCTTTGGACCCTGTAGCATGTGGGAGCTGGAGGCGAGATGTGCATTTCCTCGTAAGCATGGCCACAGGTGCACCCAGCGACCGCTGCCCCCATCCCCTCCTGAGGGGGCGGAACACTATGATCCCCAAATACTGATGCGGAGGCCACACAGCCTTCCTCCCTAGTCCTCACATACAACTTCTTAACATAGATTTATGTCTAAAAACAGGGTATCCAAAAATCTTACCTGGGGGTCTTCAGACAGTGGGCAATTCTAGCAGGTGGATGTGGCTGCAGAGAGGGGAGTCCACCCTCACCACCTGTGTGCCTATCGTGTGTGTTTATATGTGCATATGGGCCTATTTCTGTATCCGTGTCCACATATGGAATAACCACACAGCCCACCGTCTGCACTTTTCTGTCAGGAAGAAAGACTGAAAGATTGGATTCTCCCAATTCTCTCTCTCTGGTCCTGGGCGCTCAGGCTCGAGTGGGAGTTTGTCACATGGAAGGGAGCACATGCCCATACACAGTTTTGAAGCCTCGTTAGAATGGAAAGCTGCCCAGGCTGGCCTCGCTGTCCACACCGCAACCCCGCAGGGGTCGGCGTCCGTAGACACCGGACGATCGGTGTGACCAAGCGCACCCGCGAGGCGTCGGCCACACCTGATGGCGACTGGGTGACTGTCTGTGCAGATTAGTGAACAGGACCCACATCCCAGGCTTGGGAAGGCGGCTGGAGACTCTGGCCACCCCATACAGCAAGGAACCCCTTTCCGGGAAAGGCAGGCAACTTACAAGGTGTCACTAAGTAACCCTGGAGCCCAGAGGGGCCACATTGCACCTTAAAGGGAAGTTGCTCAGCTCTGAGGTCAGTGGCTTCACAGGCAAGGGCTTTGCTCTGACACCGCTCCCTTCTCTCCGACCCACTCACTCCTCCGGTGCGTGCGCTCCCTCACACTGCTCGCTGTAAACTGGACAAATCCTTACTTTGCCAGCTAATTAGCGGTGGCCGGTGTCATTTTTGTGACGTTGCAGCTAGTAATATGAGCCCAGTTGCATAGTCACAAAAGTGATCATTGGAAACTGTGACTTTACTGCAGAGGACAGTGGGGGGGGGACCCCTTTCTGAGCCTCTAACAACCTCTGACCTTGCTTGCTGTTCCTTGCTGCTCAGGGACCAAGGGTTGGTTTGTATCACTAACCCTTCCTCCGAGGAGCCCTCCTGTGTCTCAATGTGCGGCCTCACTCACTGACACTTAGTTCTGATGGCATAAAGGGGCAGCCTCAGGGGGCTCGTCTTAGCAGATAACCTGCTTTTGTCTTGGGTGGACCAGATGAACACTTCTGCTGACTTCCTGATGTTGTTGATCTGCTGTTGTGGTGTTTTACTTCAAAATAAACCAAGCACCTGATTCTTTGTCAATAAAATTCCACGCCATAGCAGCACCTTGTACTTGCATTTACATCTCCTGGCCCTTTGTCGATAAGTTTAGCACTGGCAGGCTGAAGGGATGTTAAAATTATAACGAAACTTTCCCAGGTGCTGCTGAGCGGGCAGCCAGCGAGTTAGAGGAAATACCTCGGGTATATCCAAAGCAAAGACAGGAACACGGCACAGAGCTTCACGTTGAGCCCTGATAGCCAGGGAGGTTTTCTGTCTGCATTTTGCCAATGTGCTGGGCCAGCGACACCCCACACCCATATTTACTGAAACCCCCAGTTTAAGGAAGGACATCTGGTTATGTTCTTTTTTCAGTGTCCATGTTTTGTGCTTGGGCCCATCAGAAAAAATGACCAAAACCTGTGACTGACCAGTGTGTGAACGTGGAAAAGTTGAGTGTAGTCCTTACAAATGAACCTGGGCTATGGAGCAGAAGGAGGAGGTGCACAGCTGAGTCAGCAGCTGAGCAGGGAAAGGGAAACAGCCAGAGTCAGAGGAATTTCCAGTAAAACCTTCTGTTTGAAAATTAAAGACCTATAGAAATAGTGCCGCCCTCACTGTGCCCGACAATTGAGCTTGCTTGATTCTGCACACATACACACAGGTGCAGTGCATGCAGACACATGTACAAATACAGTACATGCACAAACATGCACAAATGCACATGAACATGGTGGACAAACATATACACATGCATGAATACATGTGCGCACACATGCATGTGTGCTGTGTGTATATGTGTGTGCGTGCACATGTATGTGCAATCACCAACATGTGTGCACACCCATTTGCAAACATGCACACATGTGGGTGGACACATGTGCTTGTATACAGGCACAAACACACGTGCTCACACTTGGGGTACAAGGTCTGGCATCAGTTTGCTAGCAGTGATACATTGCCTTTGTATCTGGAGTAAAGAACAGGAGGCTCAGGAGAAATGAGTGGGTCTCCTTTCCCACCTGCTTTACTCTCAAAGGGCCAAGAACCTTTAAGGTATCTGGCTCCCGAGTGCTGTTGATCTTAATGCATTCACTTTGACTTTCCCACCACCCCTGAGGCAACATTGCAATGTACACCCAGTGCAAGGAAGGTTTCAGCAGAATGGAGATGTGGCCCTGGGGACACTGGGCATCTTGTTGACCTGCGCTCCTGAGGCTCCTCATTGCTAGGCCACTTTTGGGGGCCCTGCAGCTTCAAACGGCATGTTCAGAGGTGGCAGCTAAGTCCCACACTGCCCAGAGCAGGTGGGTGCGTGGCCTGTGCAGGGTGCCTCTTGTGCGTTCAGGGGCTGTCAGCCTCCCTGAGAAGTGACCTGTCTGTTCACTCCATAGAGGAGGCAGCACGATGCGCAGGTGCACAAGGTCAACCAAGTTATGTCATGAACCAGGTCCTCCACTCCCATTCTGTCCTCTCGGCTTGTTTGGTTTGTACCAGAGCAGCCAGTTGATTGGAACTTTTATTGATTTTTAGAGAGAGAGGAAGGGAGGAGAGAGAGAGATCAATGTGATGTGAAAGAGAAGCATCGATTGGCTGCCTCCTGTACGTTCCCTAGTTGGGATCAAACCCACAACCCGGGCATATGCTTTGACCAGGAATCGAACTGGCAACCTTCCGGTGCAGAGACGACACTCAGTCAACTGAGCCACTATTTCTGCACTGAGCCAGCAAGCACGGAAGCATCACACTTTCCAGTTTCGGGATGAAGGACAAGAGTGGCCTACTATTTTTTTCACCTTTGCCTCACATCCCCTGCAGTACAAGTTACACACACACCCTCACGGTTCCTTCCCACACCCAGACCCACTTCTTTTTCTCATTCAGACCCATCCACTGGCAGTTTCATGCCCTTTCTTAACAGGCTGGCTTGTCTCACTGCTTAAACAGTTTTGTAGTTTGTTCAGTGAATTTCAAATGATCCTCTGTTTTGATGTAGTTATAAAATCTTAACTATGCTTTTTGCTGATTTTCATAAATTCTGACTTAAAATCAGCACAATTAAGTTGTTTCCAAACATCCCCAAATTTATGGAAATGGGAAGACTTGTCTTGACTGCAGTTGAGATTTCTCCATCATTAGATGCCCTTTCAGAGTCGCATTTCCACAGGGTCCCTATAAGACGTTGTCGGAAGACAAAATAATAGTGTTTCGCTCCTGTCTGATGTCTAGATTGTAAGGGATTTTGAGCAAATATTACAGAACTCAAACATTCAGAACTCAAATATCACAGTTTTTAAAATGTGAAATTAACTATGGGAACAAGAGAGAGGGGCCCGGTGAGGGCGCTGCTGCCTGAGACCTTGAGTTCTTGCGTGTAAAGGAACATGGGAATGTGCAAGGACTATTTCTAAAGCTGTTTATAACTGAATATTGACAAGAAAAAGAAACCTTTGCAAATGTGTGTGTAATTTCGATTTCTTTGTCAAAACAGGCTGCTGCAGACGGATGTCCAAGCTGCGGGTATTTGCTTTGGTGTAGTGGTGGTTGGCTAACACAGCGGAGAAGTCACCGTGCATAATTGTAATTCCTGTCTCTTTTTATTTCAGAAAAGTAAACAAGTGCTACAAAGGCCGCTCTTGTCCAATAATTGTTCATTGCAGGCAAGTACAACCTTTCTCGTGGGTTAACAGTGTCTGCTACTCCCCAACCAACTGCAAAGACAGGGTCGAGCTTTCTGGTGGCTCCAGAGTCACGTCCACTGGGTGCAGGTCATGAGACTAGAGAGAGATGCACCACCCTCAGCTCTGTGCCACCATGCCATGGGCTCCAAAACCATGTGCGCCACACCCAGCAAGCCGCTGTGCTGGGTACTAGTCTGTTGCCACCTGGGGTTTTTTTAACCCCCATGGAGCCATCGCACAGCATCCAGGGGCAGTATTTCGATATGTCACACTGTCTTGGTTGAGCTGGAACCTGGTGCAAATGTGAGGAGTGTGGGCAGTTGTAAGCAGGACAGGACCTGTAATGGCACAGGAGTGGCCACTGCAGCTCCCAGCGTGAGCCCGGCTTTGGGTGAAAATTTTGGCTCGGGCCCTCCTGCAGGCCATGCTCACCAATGAGAGCTGGGAGGCTGCGGCCACCGGCCTTGGCGGAAGCCACACCACTTCCTAACAGTGTCCTTGGAGGTACCTTTCCTCCTGGAGACATGTCTCAGCATCAAACACCACACCTGTCAGGAACTGTGTGTGCATATGTGTGTGTGCATGCATGGTGCATGATGCATGTGTCTATTTCTGTGCATGCCTGTGTCTCTGTGTGTGTGTCTATGTGTCTGTGTGTCTGTATATCTTGCATATATATGTCTGTGAGTCTGTGTGTATCTGTGTGTCTATATGTGTCTGTGAGTGTCTATGTGTCTGTAAGTATCTGTGTATCTGTGTATGTCTGTATTTTTGAATGTGTGTGTGTGTCTGTCTGTCTGTGTGTGTGCCTGTGAGTGTCTATGAGTGTCTATGAGTATGTGTGTGTCTGTGTGTGTCTGTATGAGCCTGTGAGTATCTATGAGTGTCTGTGGTTTGTGTGTGTCTATGAGTGTGTGTGTGTCTGTGAGTGTCTGTGAGTGTATATGTGTCCGTGAGTGTCTGTGTGTGCCTGTGAGTGTCTATGAGTGTCTGTGAGTGTGTGTGTGTGTGTGTGTGTGTCTGTGAGTATCTACGTGTCTGTGAGTATCTGTGTGTGTCTGTGAGTGTGTCTGTATGTGTTTGTGTGAGCCTGTGTCTTTCTGTCTGGGTCTGGGTTTGTGTTGGTCCGGGAGGAGAGGAAGAGAATAGAGACAATTGGTTTCCTCAAAGTCCAGGTCAGACCACTTGACCCACATGGCCCAAGCCAGGCAGCGATTGGCTGGAGGGTTGTGGTAGATCTTGGAACACTCGTGTGAAGTTCATGGAGAAGAGAAGTGAGCAGCCTGGGGCAGGAGGGTCCCTGGAGGGAGCCAGGTGGGGTATGTAGGTGCAAGAGTCACTGTCCCAACTGCAGCTTTTCAACCATTTGTTTGAGGAAACACGTCAAAGCCAAATGCAGGGGCCTTGCTGCAGACTCCCAGTGACTCCTGCAACCCTGGCCATTCTAACCCAAAACTAAAAGTATGATTTCTCCTTTAGTCATGGAGTTCCTTGGGTTTTTCCATGGAAACCCCCTATTTTTTCCTTAAAGTCACTTTGGTTTTTCAAGGAGTATACATGTAAACCCTGCGTTTGAAGCCCCTCAGATACAGCCTCCTTAAGTAAGGACCCTCTTGGCACAGGCCTGGGACTGGAGTGGTCCCGAGCAGCCCATGTGCCTCCATGTGCCATTGTGAGGCACCATTCAAACATGTTCCCGCCTGGTCCGGATGTAAATCGTGCAATGGTCACTAGGGGTGAGAAGGGGATGAACGGAAATGTGAGGAGGACGAGGGGCTGTCCCCCTCTGCCAGGAGCCCAAGTGTCCTCCTCCTCCTCTTCCTCCTCTTTCCCTTCCTCCTCCTCGTCCCCCTCATTCCTCCTCCTCCCACTCATCTCCCTCCTACAACTCTTCCTCCTCCTCCTCCTCTTCTCCCTCCTCCTCCCCTTCCTCTTCCTCCTTCCTATCCTCCTCCTCCTCCTCCCTCCCCCTGCTCTTCCTCCTCTTCTTCTTCTTCCTCCTCCTGCTTCCTCCCCTTCTTCTTCCTCCTCCCCTCCTCCTCCCCTTTCTCTCCCTCCTCCTCCTCCCCTCCTCCTTCTCTTCCTCCTCTTCTTTCTCTTCCCCCCCTGCTTCCTCCCCTCCTCCCTCTCCCCATCCTCCTCATCCTCCCCTCCTCCTCCTCCTCCTCCTCTTCCTCTTATTTCTATTCCCCTTCCTGCTACGTCCCCCTTCTCCTGCTCTTCTTCCTCCTCCCTTTCCTCTTCCTCCTCCCCTTTCTCTTGCTCCTCCTTCTCCCCATCTTCCTCCTCTTCCCCCTTCTCCTCCTCTTCCTCCTCTTTCTCCTCTTCTTTCTCTTCCCCTTCCTCCTCTTCCCCCTCCTCTTCCTCCCCCTCTGCTACCTCCTCCTCCTCTTCTCTCTTCTCCTCTTCCTCCTCCTCATCCTCTTCCTCCTCCTCTCCCTTTTTACCTCCTCCTCCTCTCCCTCCTCCTCCTCTTCCCCTTCTCATTTTCCTCCTCTTTCTCCTCTTCTTCCTCTTCTCCCTCCTCCTCCCCTTCCTCTTCCTTCTCTTCCCCTCCTCTTTTTCTTCCCCCTCCTCCTCCCCCTCCTCTTCCCCCTACTCCTCCTCCTCCACCTCCTCCTACTACTCTTCCTCTTTCCCCTTCCTGATACCAGGACTCACATCTGCCGTGAAGCTGTGTCAGAGCTCAGAGCAGTTGCCTTGCACACAAATGCATCACCTGACCCTTTATTTGTTCTTCCAGACAAAACTTACCCCCTCTTTAGTCAAAAAGGCGATAGAGAAAGGGAGGAACCAATCTACGCAGGCATGTTGGCTAATCCACATCGCTTCCTGATTCCTTCCTCCTCCCCCTCCTCCTCCTTCTCCTCATCTGCTCCCTCCTCCTCATCTTCCTCCTCCTCCCCCTCTTCTTCCTCCCCTCTCCTTTTCCTCCTCTTCTCCCTCTTCCCCCTCTTCCACTCCTGCTCCCTCCCCTCCTCCTCCTCTTTTCCTTCTTCCTCCTCCTCCCCTCCTCTTTCTCCTCTTCTTTCTCTTCCTTCTTTCTCCTCCTCCTCCTTCTACTCTTTGTCCTCCCCCTCCCACCCTGTGATTCCTCCTCCCCTCATTTTCTCTCAGAGTCCCACCCCTCCACCGACACCCCGCCAAGCACGGGAGGAAGTGGCTGGCATTGGCTTGGTTGGTGTGGGGGGGACCAGGATGAGTGACATTCTCACCTCTCTTTCTGTCAACAGTGACGGTGCGGGCAGGAGTGGCACCTATATCCTGATCGACATGGTTCTCAACAAGATGGCCAAAGGTGAGGCTCTGCTTTGCAGGGGCTTGTAGAGGGATGTGGCAATCTCTTGCTGCGCTCCCAGCATGGGAAGATGAGCCATGCTGTCCCTTTCCCAAGTTGTGTGAAGCTGCTTGCAGCAAGCTCCTTGATTCCTGAGCTCCTCCTTTATCCCCAGCGTCCATGGGGTAGACACTGGGTTGGCGCACAGAAGGTGCCGGAGCATGTGCTCAGCATGCTGGTCGGCGTCAGGACGGGACAGATGGCCCTGGTTCCCTAGAGCTACAGCACTCAGAGCGGCCTTCAGCCCAAACCTTCCCTGTTATAAGCTGCATTTGCAGAAACATTCTAGAGTCACTTGAGACCTTTGGTGGTGAGCTCATCACACTAAATCCCTTATTGCCTGCAAAGCTCAGTACCCACTTCTGTGCCAGGAAGGATATGCAGGTCTCTCACAGCATCTCCTGAATAAACAGGCTTGTCTCCCTAGGGCCAGCGCTCACTCTCATGGAGCTGGTGCTGCTGGCAGCCTGTTGCCTAACGGGTTCCGCACCAGCGCAAACTGAGGCCTGTAGGAGGGCTTGTCTCAAGTCCCTGAGCAGCATTTCCCAGCTGTGTCTGGAGGGCACCGTCCTGTGACCCCCGCCATATCCCAGGCAGCTCGGGAAGAGAACACTATGGTGACACTATGGTCTCTTCCTGTGAATAAACCCTTCTGTGGCAACATGTGCGCGCGCGCACACACACACACACACACGTATGCATACACATGCACTCACACACATGCTCATATATACACATGTGCTCTCAATAGTGCACATATATGCCCGTACAACCATGCAGTCACACACACATTCACACACACGCAAACGTGCACACATGCCTGTTGAGCCTCTCACCTCCCTGAATATCCCATCCTGCATCCATTGCTACATTCTGATTACAGAGATGAATGTCTACATATGCTCACACAAGGGCCAGCAATTCTAAATTAGGCATTTTCCTTTCTCCATTTTCTTTCTGGTTACAAAAATAAATGGACCACATTTTTAGCCCAAAGATAGAAAAGTGGCCTGTTGTTTTTAACATGAGTACTGGAGAGCTTGAGTAAGTTGCCCAGCGCCCTACAACCTCTACCCAGCACCTGCCCCACCGCCACTGGGGAGAACGGAATTGGTTTTCACCAGCAAATGTCACTTCCACCCTAAGTGAGCTCTGTGCTTGCAACAACAAACAAATACCTGGCACAAGCACCTGCTCTCACCTGGGCTCAGCAGCACTTTTATCTTAGACCAGTGGTTGGCAAACTGTGGCTCGCGAGCCACATGCGGCTCCTGAGCTGCCGTTTGCCGCTCTGTTGACTAATGAGTTTGCCAACCACTATCTTAGACCATATACAGCCCAGCCTTCAGGGAGGGGCTCCCTCCTGCCCACCAAGGCCATTGTGTCTCATCAGATGCGTCTTATCCTGGGGACCTGCAGCCTGGGACTCAGCTTTCAGAGGGCACGTTCCTTCCGGTCACCCACCTCCCTCCCCGTCACCTCAATCCTGGTGTCTGCCTTCTCTTAACCAATTACTTCAGAGGAACAGTCACTGGTGTGAGAAGAGGCTGCCGTGTTTGTGAGATGGGGACACAGACCCACTGGGCACAAGGCTGCGCCATGTGGAGCCTGGCTCATCCGAGGAAAGTTGCCGACTGTGGGACACGGCTGGTGTACTTAGTATTTTGGGGGAGAGCCTAGGTTTTAGGGGCGCAGGTCTGCTGCACAGAGAAGCTCAGAGTAGGACTGACCTTGTCTTCACTGCCGCAGAATCATTGGCTCCGGCCCGCAATGTCAGATTTGCCACAAGTGTGTGCGGCTCCCACAATGGGCCCGGCCATGTGGAACTGGCCTAAGAGGGCAGTGCCTGGACCGCTCCTAAAGTCCCTCCCCCTCCTGTCCCTGACCTGCTCCCCTCTGCCTGGGCCTGTGGTGTCAAATACCCTGACCAAGGCAGCTGTGGTCTCCGGGGAGATCAAAGGGTTGGGCAGCCCCTCCAGCCGCAGGGCCTTTCCCAGGGCCACACTGAGTGGCCTCTGGGTTTTGTTCTGATGCAGGCCCGGCTGGCGCCTTTGTCCTCCTGAGACGCTAGAGGCCTGCAGACCCCGTTCATCAAATGATCAAAGGCCCAGAGCCTGGACGCAAAACCTTTCTTCCCCTTTACTTTTCTGAAAAGAAATGAATTGCACAAGGACCAAAGAATGCCTTTGCAAAGCCTCCTGCACTCAGCTGACGTCGTGGCCCGGGGATTAAGGCTCCGTTAGGGGCATTTGAGAAATAAACTAGGAATAACTGCCGCCTTATTAGCAGCTGGAATCGAAAGAAACAGCTCAGGCTCGCAAAGGTTGTGGCAGGAGAATCCGCACCAGCCTGAGAGCCTGCAGCACCTTTATTTCTTGGCTGTGAACACGCATTAATGTTGGCATCGGACCCGTGTTCAAGGAGCGAGTTCCTTTCTCCTGGGAAACAGCCACAGGCAGCAATGCCTCCCAGCTGCAGGTGCCAAGGCTCGCTGTCATGTCCCCGGGGCACCTCGTTACACATGGGTTTGCTTTGTTCTATTGCATCAGAGCTGGTGTGTGTGTGTGTATGTGTGTGTGTGTGTGTGTGTGTGTGTGTACAGTAGTGGAGCTTTCAAAGATCACCTTGTGGGTCACTCAGGGACACTGTCCTCTGTTCACCCAGGGCCACCCCCCGCCGCTCTCTAGGAGGCCGTTCCTTTTGCTGGCCAGGCCCAGGGACTGGGGTTTTCTTCAGGGTGTGAATGAGCCAGAGTTGCCTTTTAAGCTTGAGCTGCTGGGGGGATGCTGCCCCGTGGAGGTGAGCGGGCATGCGGGTCCACGTGGCCTCCATCTAGCTCCCTTCTCCTCTCTGCCCCCTCTGCACCTCCTGGTGGGAGATGGCTGTCCCCTCCCGCTTGCTGTCCCTGTGGGTCAGATGCCTCCACTTCCTCGTGTGAGTGGGACCGCGCAGTGCTTGTCTGCCAGGAGGGCTGACATTGTTCAGAGTGATGTCCTCAGGCCCACCCCATGGCCTGTGGCAGACTGTTCCTCCTTTTTAAGGCCAAATTGTAACCCGCTGTGTGGATGGATCCCCCTGCCATGGACCCAGGTGGCCTCCGGTTCCTGGATGCTGGGAACAAGGCTGGGCAAACATCTCTGCAGGTGTCTGCTTCCTCCTGTGGCGTCCCCCAGAAGTGGAATCACTCATCACATACAAATCCTGGGTGTGACTGTGAGGAAGCTCTGTGCTGTCTTACCATTTTACGTTCCCACCCACCGTGTGTGCACGAAGGTCCAGGTTCTCCCATCCCCTCCCACCTGCACTGCTCCAGTCTTTCCCGGTCCCTCTCCCAGGGAGCGGGGCTCTGAGCTCGCTGTGCTCAAACTTGCACTTCCTGTGGACGGTGCACTGAGCACTTTCTGACCACTTGTTGGCCATCTGGGTGTCCTCTGTGGATAGACGTCTGTTCAACTCCTTGCTCATTTGTTGTTGTTAATCCTCAACCAAGGATATGTTTCCATTGATTTTTAGAGAGAGCAACAGAGAGGGAGGGAGAGGGGAAGAGAGTGAGGAAGGGAGGGAGGGAGCGAGATGGTGATTGGTTGCCTCTCATCTGTGCCCCAACCAGGACCAGGGATTGAGCATGCAACCCAGTCATGTGCCCTTGGCTGGGACGGGAAGCCATGACCCTTTGATGATTGGGCCAACACTCTGACCATTAAGGCAGCCAGCTGGGCTAGATGTTAACTTTTGTTTTGTTTGTTAATCCTCACCCAAGGATATTTTTCCATTGATTTTAGAGAGAGTGGGGGGGGGAGGGAAAGACAGAAACACAACCATTGGTTGCCTCCTGCACACGCCCCAACCAGTACCGGGGCCTGGGAGGAGTCTGCAACTGAGGTGTGTTGCCCTTGATTGGAATGGAACCGAGGACCATTTGGTCCACAGGCTGATGTGCTATCCACTGAGCCACACTGGCCAGGCATAGATGTTGACTTCAATAGCAGGTCAAGGCCGCAGGTGGGCAGGGCTTGGGAGCCGCCTTGGCAGCAGAGAGGGTGGAACCAGTGAGCCCGTCTTCGGGACCCCACTGCCTGGACTCCACACGCGGGCAACATGAACGAAGCTCAGGTCCTCCCTCAGTGGGGCTGCACCAGGGGCTGCCACCTCGGGATGTGAGCTCTCCCACGCGTGCCGCTCCCACAGCCGCCTGGTCCTTCATAGGGTCCGGTTGGCGTGGAGCTTCTCCGGTCCGGAGAGCTGCCTGGTGCCCTGCGGCCCCTCCCTCCTGCACAGGCCCGGGCCCGCAGGTTGGAGAGAAGGGCTGACCGGCTCACTAGGTGCCTGTATTTATGAAGGTGCTGAAAGCACAGGGAGCCAGGCCCCCACGCACACCCGGGGACAAGGCCGTGGGCGGACAGAATTGGGAGATCTCACCTTGCACTCAGCCAATGGCAAGCTCCAAGCAAAATCGGAGGGAACCCTCTCCCCCATAAGAAGTGGTTTCAGTACAGCGTGCTTTTCCTAGCCGCTGGCAGTGTTAGCGAGCTAACCCGCCGTGGCCTTCCCTGGCCAGTGGCTCCGTGGGGAGGGCGTCAGCCTGCACACTGAAGGGTCTCAGATTCGATTCCCAGTCAAGGCCAGGGATCTGGGTTGCAGGTTCAATCCTGGTCCTGGTTGGGGCAGGTTTGGGAAGCAACCAATCACTGTGTCTCTCTCACATTAAAGTCTCTCCCCCCCCCCCTCCCACCTCCCTTCTTCTCCTTTGCACTCTCTCTAAAAAACAATAGAAAAAATACTCTTGGGGCAGCCAGTGCACCCAGTGGTTGAGCATCAACCTATGAACCAGGATGTCAGGGATCAATTCCTGGTCGGAACACAGGCCTGAATTGCAGTCTCGATCCCCAGGGGAAGGAGGGAGGCTTGCAGGAGGCGGCTAATCCGTTCTCTCATCATTGATGTTTCTGACTCTCTCCCTCTCCATTCCTCTCTAAAATCTATAAAAATATATTAAAATGTATATATGTCCTTGGGTGAGGGACAGAAACACACACAGCTCTGGCCCCCTCACTCGCATACCAGCTCTGACTCTGAGGAAACTTGTTCTCAGAGCAATGGGTTTCTGTACATCATTGTTCCTATGATTATAGGTGTGGTGGGGGTGGCTGTGGGGGACAGCTATTCGGGGGAGTGGCTGTGAGGTGGCCATGGGGGTGGCTGGGGAGGTGGCTGTTGGGGGGGGGGTGGCTGTGAGGTGGCCATGGGGGTGGCTGTGGCAGGGGGGTGGCCGTGTCGAGGGTAGCCATAAGGGGGTGGCCGTGGGGAGAAGTGGAGACAGATTGCTCTTGGTGAGCTTCTCTCTTGGCCATTTCCCCCACCTGATTCAGGCATCCCCCCACGGCCGATGCCTCCTAGGCATTTACCAGCTGCAGGGCCACGGTAGCCTCGGGCTGTTTTGCTAGGATGAGTTTCTGCCTTGTCCCGGAGCACCCGCTGTCCCTAAGGGCTCTTCCTCCTCCGAAGGCCCTGGCGTCTGAGTGGGCAGGAAGCACATGTCCCCATACCCACGGCCTTTGTCACCCAGAGCTCATGCCACGCCCACACTCTCCCCACACCCGGGGAGGCCTGTGCCCACCTGTCCCCACTTGGGGACTGGAACACGAGTCTGGGCAGTCTGCTGGCAGGTTCCCCGGGGATCCTGGCCTTCTGGTCTGCCCTCCTGGGGTGGAATGTATCCCTCCTGTACCCTCGTGCCCCCTCCCCCACCTTTCTTTCTCACTACGGCAGCTCAGACAGGGGTACCGGCTGGTCAGTTCCCCCCAAATAAGCCCTTGAACCTGGAACTCAGGGAAATGGGGCAGGCCATGAAAGCAGCGAAGCTCAGTCCACTGAGTCCGTGTCTGAGGGTGAGTGGGCTGCCCAGTTGGGGCCTTTCCTCCATGTCCAGGGGACTGGCCCTCTGCCTATGTGGCCCAGTCCTGATGGGCCGGGCCCCTGCTCTGCGGACAGACCATTAGACCCAGAGGGACAGGCGGGAGACCGCGGGTCCTGTAAGGGCAGGGAGTAGAAATGCTGCCGGTGGATTCGTGGGAGTCGAAGCGCTTCAGCAGCACCACCTGCTCCCGATCCCGCAATGCTGTGCGTTACCGATATGGCTTCCAAGCCCTGAGCTGCAGGAAGTGGGGCCCGTGTGCTCAGGGTCCCCAGAGGACCAAGCGCACAACAGCACCAGGTGCTGTGCAGTGACATGCTGAGGCTTACATGCCAGCGTGGCTTCACAAAAGCCACTGTGGGCGTGGGTGGGCGCTGCGAGAAGAGGCTCCCAGGGAACCCCGACCTCCCTATGCTGGCACGTGTGCCTTCTCTCCACGTGGGGCACTCTGCACGTGAAGGCCAAGAGTAAGATGGACATGGCTGGTCTGACTTTTCATTTCTCTGCGTAAGAAATCTGCACACCAGGAAATGGTGCCTGCATGTCACTCCTGTGGCTTGGAATTCGCGTTAAGTTGCATCCGTATCTGTGGCGATGACTGGCGTGGGTAGCATTCTTCAGCCCAGGTCCCTCAATTCCGGGGCTGGACGCCGCCAGCCATGTTCTGGGAACACGGACGCAGCACCTGCCTGCTGAGGGTGAGCATGGTGACCATAGACTGCGCCCAGCCCGGGGCCATGGGCGTGAGGCGGCACTTGGTTGTCTGTCCCCAGGACTGTCCCATCTGAACCCGGCCCACTGCTTTCTCCCAGGCGCTAAAGAGATCGACATCGCAGCCACCCTGGAGCACCTGAGGGACCAGCGGCCAGGCATGGTCCAGACCAAGGTACTCCCCAGGGCTGCGGGGCAGGACCTGGGGGCCCCCAAGGAGGGAGGAGGCGGCACAGCGCAGTCCCACCCATCGCCAGGCTGTCTAGGCCCCAGATGTTGGGGAGTTGGGGGAGATACCACATTTTTATAGAAAAAGGTCAGAGTTAGCCCCATGCCCTGGCAGGGAGCCTTCAGATTCTGCCCAGTCCCAATTCTCAGCTCCCACAGCCACAGCTCTGGGAAGGGGCCATGGAGTGTCCCAGGGCGCACTGGGGTCCCCAGGCACCCCTAAATAGCTCGTGTGCGCACTCACTGAACAGGCGAGTTGGCAACGTCAGGGGTGCAGACAAGACCATGTTGCCTCGGGGGAACCAGGACTAGATCTAGGGTGAAATATGTTCCAAAAATAACTCTCTCCAACCACAGCCCTACGCCCACTCCAAGCCACTGCCCGTCATAAAGCGGTCTCTCTTGCTGAGCATGTCTGCTGCTCGGCGCTCCTAGCACCCACACAGGAGGCTTGCCTGAGAGGAGCCCTGCCAAGCTGCCTGCCCTCCTCAGGACCCTGTTGTAAACATGCTACAGTGCCATCAGCTGCCAAGGTGTGGGCAGGTGGTGCCTGCAGCCCGGAAGCCCAGTCCTGGGAACAGGGAGCCGTCGCCCCGGGCCATGCGTTTCCCCCATAGAGTGAGAGCAGTCTCCTGGGCCTCTCTCTGATGGTCAGAGAGATTAGACAGGGCCACGCAGTGTCTGCTGGGAGGGAGAGAGTATGACCGAGTCCCACCTGGGAAGTCACTGCAAACACCTCCACCCGGGACAGGCAGGACGGCTCCGTACTCTTACCCCATCAGTAGGGAAATACCCCATAGTTGAACAAACACTTGATGTTTCTTAAGACATTTTTTATTTAAAGTTATAAATTTTACACCTGGGAAAACATTGCAGAAATGATACATATGTACAAGTGCCCTTCAAAAATCCCCATGTCACAGCTCGGGTCATCTGAGGGCCATGGTCCAGATTGGGGTGGGCAGTTGTCTGGCTCCTGAGGCTGGGGTAACTCTGTCTTTTGGGTGGCTGAAGGTCTGCCCTGATGGTCGCCACTGTAAATGTCCATGCCCCGTCTGCCTTCACGGTCCGTCCCAGGCAGCATCCGTGTCCCCTTCAGAGGACCAGCCTGTGACTCAAGCCCCCTTTCGTCCTGCAGGCGCAGTTCGAGTTTGCTCTGACAGCGGTGGCCGAGGAGGTCAACGCCATCCTCAAGGCCCTTCCCCAGTGAGCGGCCCGCAGCCCAGCCATAGCCTGCGGGGAGTCATGGCATCAATATGTGTCTCCAGTGTAACTGCCTAGTAATAAGAACCCCAAATCCCATAATCACTACAGCTTAGCAGTTAAAAATGTGTATTTTTGTTCAATTAAATAATAATGAAGATAGGTTTGTGGGATCGTCCAGTTTGGGGGCAACCTGTCCCTCTATCCTTGCCATCTTTAGAAAAATTCCATTTTCCTTAAAGCTCAGTTCTCACTCTCATTCGTAAATACTATTGTGTTTCTACTGTGTGGCTCACCCATCTGTGTGGTCCTGGGAGTGGGGGAGGCCCAGGCACAAAATGGCTGCCACTTGTCATCAGGAGGCTCCTCCGGGGAGAAACCAGGGCTTGTCAGGACCGAGATGGACAGAATTGTTGATCCCCTGAAGCTTTGTCCCAGCATCTCCCTCCTGCTCTGATGGCTGCCCTGTCCTGAGCACAGCTCACTGCCAGCACCTCCACCCCTGTGAGTGGGCACGGCCCCAGGGGCAAGCACTCCCCAGCCACACAGGGGAGGACAGGTTGCCTCGGCAAGGTCATAGGTGAGCCCCAACCTCAGGACCGTTTCAGCTGTAGAAATGGGTTTACACACTGTGGACACAGACAAGCACTTTCCTGTGGGAAGCCTAAATCAGGGGAACCGATCCGGGCGGGGGCCCTCGAAAGGTTCCCAAAGAGCCCACGTCCCATCAGTGCCCGTGGCCCCTCCCACGGGCGCCCTGGAGCTGCTGGGGTCCAGAGATCGCACTGCCCCCACATGCCTAGAAAAGGGACTGCAGGACACCCACATCTCTACATGACAGCGTAGCAGCACGAGCAAGTGGGCACGGAGGCCGACAGCACTCCCTGTTGGTCGGCCCGGCTACTGTCACCAAAAAGGCTCAGGTTTGCCAAAAAGGCCATCCGTATCAGCCTGACCACCCCCCATGCGGGAGAGAAAAGAATCCGAGTCATTAAATCAGAATAGCCAGGTCTGAGGATAGCAGCTTTACCGACAAGTTTCATCCTGGGGGTGGGTACGAGGGCTGTGTGTGGCCATCCGTTCCTACACACACCGGCTCCAGCCTAAGCAGACGCCACAAGACTAGAGAAAGTGGCCTGCCAAACAGGAGGAAGATGTCAAAATATTGTTTGTGTCTTTCATTTGTTGTGTATGTGCTGTAAAATCACTGTAATTTTCCTAAGAGCTGTTTCTCTTTACCTGGATATCTACATAATTAACAGAGACTAATTTATCTGAATATAAGGAAGCATATACTGGCTTGTAACTTCCATCTTCTTAGGTTCAAAGGGTATCCTGCGATGTGAGGTGTATGCGTACATCTAATTGAGCCAGATTAAAGGCCACTCCACACACAATGGTCTGTATTTGGGGAGGAGAGCGGTTTTCTTATCTGCCCGTTCCACGCATGTCTAGCATGTGAGGCCTAGGCAAGTGCTCCCTCCCCCCTTCAGTCCTGGGTGAGGGGGACCCACCAGAACCGCTGGCCCAGCGAGCCCAGGACAGGCCACAGCAACGTGCCTCTAGCTCACAGGTGAACATGCTGGGGACACAAGCACCTGGACCAGGTCCTGGGGACTGGCTGCTGTGCTCTCAGCTGCCAGAGGAGGGGAGGGTCGGCAGAGCAGGCTGACCAGGAATTCAGTGATTTCTGAGCAGCACCCACTGATTGAGCACCTGGTGTCCATCCAGATGTGGGTGGTCACTCCTTAAGAATCTGCTCCCGACCTCATTCACGCTTGCGGGCTCAGTCTTCCTGAGACCCTCCCATCCCCCCGCAGCTTCCTGCTGAGAGGCCACTGTGAGGGTCACTGCGTCCCTGGGCACGCCACATGGGTATGTCTCCTCGTGAAGTTCGCATCAGGCAGAGGTCCCTCAGGCTACAAATATGTAAGACACTAGACAGAATGTCCTTCAGAAACAGCTCCGCAGGGAGAGCCTACACTGGCCGGGGTTCTGAGCGGGAGCACGCGAGGCCCTTGCGCTGGGCTCCGGTAGCAAACCTTGCTTCCAGCTGCCCCTGAGCGAGCTCCCAGGTAGGAGTGGGCCAGGCACCAGTACAATCTCCTAAAGAGGTGGTACGGGGTGGTGGAGCCCTGTCACAGACAAGGGGCATCCGCAGAACATGGCAGTGAGTTCCCGTGCTGTCCCCCTGGTGCTCACACACCACAGCATTGAGGAGGAAGCCAGGGAGAACTATGTAACCACCAGAGAGAGCAGCACCGTGAGGTGGGTATATACAGGGGGCACAGCGGGACGGTCCTCTTCCTCTGGTGCTGAAAAATAGAACAGAAAGGGGAAGCCCCACAGAGAATGTTGAGTTTTTTAAAATATTTGTTTATTGATTTCAGAGAGGATGGGAGAGCCAGACAGAGATACATCAATGAGAGAGAATCATGGATTGGCTGCCTTCTGCATGCCCCCCTTCTGCGAGCCCGCAACCCGGGTCTGTGCTCTGACCGGGAATCGAGCCGTGACCTCCTCGTTCATAGGTCGGCGCTCAACGGAGTTGCATGGCCAAGCGAGAATGTCAGGCTTTAAGACAGAAGTTGAAGTTCAGGCGGTGACTGCCTAGGCCACCATCCACGCAACTCCTGGGCCCTGGCTCTCAGAAACAAAGGAAAGTGCGAGAGACACACTGCTCTGCGCGACTCCGGACGCTGGGCACCTGGTGCTGGTTTGGGTGGGACTCCCACGCTGGGCGCCCAGTGCCGCTTTGGGTGGGACTGGGCGCGGCGAGGACTGAGTGCCCATCATAGGCCTCGGGTGGCCTTGTGCACAAGCCAGCACTCCAGTGGTGTAGAGGTGCCTCAGCCAGGCCTGGGCCTGTGGGGTCACAGACGATGCCTTTAATTCCCAGCTGGGCTCTGAGCCTTGGTCTGTCAGGCAGGGGAATAGGGGGGAACCAGGCATGACTGCTTATCTTCCCTAATTTGGTGGCTGTTTCTGGTTTACACCTCGGGTGTCCGTGGGATCAGTGGTGGAAGTCAGTATGGAGACCATGCGGTGATGGTCCACGCCCCTGCCAGGTCCTGGGATTTTTCCAACATGACGAGGGTGTGGGGGTCAAGGCCTAGGGAGGGTGCTGGGGGACCAGGTGCACTGGACACCGCAGAAGTGCCTCTCCAGGCCCCCTTGTCTGTGACAGGCCCCCGTGGGACCTAGTGGCCACCTCACCAGGCAGAGCCTCCACCAGGCTCAGCAGCCTCCTCTCTGCCACAGCTTCTGGGCGCGATAGGGAGGCAGGGAAGCAGACCTGTGAGGACGGGCTCTGGGAAGTAACAGAAGGATGACAGATGTTCATAAGCCTGAGCCAGAGCGTTCCTGCCCCTGCCACTTGCACAAAGTCCTTCTGTGCCCTCTCCACCCCTGCCATGAGGAGGCTGGCACCTGAGCTGAGCTGTTCCTCCCCCCACCCCCACCCTCCACCCCCCTCTCCGCCTCACCTGCATTTTCTTACTGTCCCTGATCTCCTGAGTGGAAAGCGCCTGCTGGGACAGGCCCTGGTGACGGCTGCCCCTCCTAAGACACACCTCAACCCGCAAACCCCAGCGGACAGGCAGCCCAAGCAGCTGTGACAGAGAGGCTGCCCCAGACCAGTTCTCTTTAACAATAGATCTCGTTCTGTGAGGAAAAGGTTTCCAACAACAAAGGGTTTCCTTAGATTCTGCCACCTTCTGGGAGCAAGGCATCCAACTAGGGACAGTGAGACTCCCTCGGAGAGTTCCTGCAGAGGACAGACACAGGCACCTTCCAGGCCACAAGGACCTTCGTCTTCGAGCATAAAAAATAACCTGGTGTTTTCCTTGGGGAAAATTCTACGGCAGAGCTGCTGGCCAGCGTTTCTCTCTCCCTCCCCCTCTCTCTAAAATCAATAAAAGCCTATTTTTAAAGAACTAAGGCAGGGGGTCAAAAAGCAAACAAATAGCTGGGGAGACAGAGCCCAGAAAGGGGTGACGTACTAGGAGCAGGTGGGAGGGGCGCAGGCTTGGGGGTCCTGCTGGGCCTCTGGCCCCCACCCCTCGGGCCCACCTCCATTGTCACCTGAGGCTCCCTGCGTCCCCGTGTCCTCTCTCCTTATGGATGCCAGTCACAGACGGAGATGGAGAGCTCTCACCCACTGTGGCCACATGCTGACCCCACACATCCAAGGGGCCCTGTTCCAGCACAGTCAGATGTCTTCCAAGTTTCAGGGAAACTTGGCCTTGGCATTTCCCTGGAATGGCCCCTCCTGCTGTGACTGCCCTTGGCCTGAGGGAGGTCAATGAGCTCAACAGGAGCCGCCTGGACGCCCACCTGACTCACCTCCCGCCGCCCACTGGCTTATGTCCTGGCCGCATCCTGCGTGTTGGCTTTGTTTTCATTTGGTTTCTTGTGTTTAACTTTGGAGCAGTTTGGGTTTTTGTGTGAAGGTTCTGCGATGCAGTGACAGGACCGCTCCCCTTCACCCCCAGGAGCTGCCTATGGTGCTTTCAGAATTCATGTGGAAAAAGACAGGGACGCTTAGGATTGGGGGGTGCAGGGGTTGGGGGCGCAGGGGCAAGGGGCAGGAACGCCCGGGGTTGGGGGTGCAGGGGCATGGGACAGGGACGCCCAAGTTAGAGGCACTGGGTTTCCAGGAGCAGAAATAATGCAGGTGGACCCCACCCCAGCAGACAGACTTCAAACCCTCAAAGCTCCAGCTCCCTCGCAGGAGACTCTCCGAGTATAGTCCTCACCCCCTTACCCTGTGTCTGCTGGCCTTGACGGGACACGGCCTCATCCTGCCCCTTCCTGCCGGCACCTTCATCTTCCTGGGGCAGGTTCCTCTCAGCCCAGACAAGCCAGCCTCCAACCTGAGGCCCTAGGCTTCCTCTCACCTAGTTCCAGGTGCTGGAACCGCCTCACGGAGAACCTGCCGGGCCTGGCCTCTGGGGCCTCAGAGGAAGAGGAGGGACATGGCTGAAGAGACAAAATGAGGGCTTACGACAAAGGCCAGACTTCGCTCGCTCTTGGAGGGAGGAAATGCAGCCCGATTGGCCTCGGTACCGGGAAGGAGGGGACCCAGTAGCTACAGTGTGAGAGCTCAGGCTCCCATCCCTGATGCTGACACACAACCCCGTTTCGTTGCTTAAGAAACACACAGACTGACCAGGGGACGCTTCTGGAATTTAGCTTGTCGTTTTCACCATGTCACGATCAACATGGCCCTGAGCAGAATAGGTAACCCCGTGGCCCTGGCCAGTGTGGCTCAGTGTTTAGGGTCAGTCAGGTGCGTGCAGGAAGCAGCCAATCGACCAACCTGACTCCAAACCTCATGCTGTCACTCATCATAAGTGAATTTATCAACATCTATGTAATGGAACACTCAGGAGAGTACTATCTGTTTGCATGTGAAATTACTTCATTCTTCATGCTTGAAGAAATTTAGTTCTGCATAATAAATCATGATGGGGGCAGCTGGCAAGTCTGTCCAGCGGGAGCAGCAGGAGACAGTGAGTGGAACCTGGTCTGCTGCCATCTATCCCAAGGTTGCGGTCTGTCCCAAGGCTGTGGTCTGTCCAAGGCTGCACAGCAGCCGCTGGCTCTCATGTCCCTTCCCTCCGTTCCCAAAATCCTGGTCCATTCAACATCTCCTTGACCCTAAAAACCCCGCCAGTGCCCAAGAGATGGGCACCGTCCAGTCTTCCCCTGGGTTGTTGAGCTTCATCAATCCACCCAGAAGGGCCCTACCTGCCGCTCACTGCCTGGAACCCCCATCAGAATCTTCCTCGTCCACTGGTGGCCTCCTCATCTCTGCTGAGAAGAGAGCTGCCCATCCCATTCTGGGTGGTTCTGGCATCAGCTGCGCTGTGCAGTCACACTGGGGACCCCACCTGCTCAGCTGCCACTCCCTGCTAACAGGTGTGACACTATGGCCCACAGACCTGACCACTGATCTTTGACCATGCTCTGTAGACATGGGCTGTGTGAGGGACAGGACCCACACGCCTGAAACACTGTGTTCACTGCAAGTGCCCCGGATCCTGCACTGGCTCGTATCTATCTCAGCTGGAATTGTCACCAGATGGGTCAGCGTTCTGAGTAAAGTTTCCTGAGCTTTGCAGGGGTTTTTGGTCTCATCATTTTCATAAGAAGAAACTGGCAGAAAACATGCTTTAAAAAACATCATTTTCCATCTGGCTGGTGTGACTGTGGTTGAACGTCAATCCATGAGCCAGGAGATGGCAGTTCGATTCTGATCAAGAGCACATGCTGGGCCGAAACCGGTTTGGCTCAGTGGATAGAGCATCAGCCTGCAGACCAAAGGGTCCCAGGTTTGATTCCAGTCAAGGGCACGTACCTTGGTTTCGGGCACATCCCCAGTAGGGGGCATGCAGGAGGCAGCTGATGGATGTTTCTCTCTCATCGAGGTGTGTGCATATCTCTCTCCCTTCCTTTCTGTAAAAAATCAATTAAAAAAAATATATATATATACATATATGTATATATATGTATATATATATATATATATATATATTTTTTTAAGAGCACATGCTGGGTTGTGGGCTCAGTCCCCAGTGTGGGGCATGCAGGAGGCAGAAGATCGATGATGTCTTTCTTTCTCTCCCTCTCCCTCCCTAAAATCAATAAGTCTATTTTTAAAAAGCACATCCTTCTCCTACAAGCTGCATCTGTATTGGGGTTTGACTCCCAGTAGGGGGCGTAAAGGAGGCCGATGTTTCTATCTCACTGTCCCTCTCCCTTCTTCTCTCTGAAATCAATAACAAACATGTTTTTGTTAAAAACAGACAATCACACCTGGTCTGGGGGATTTTAGTAGATTATTCAAATCCTCCCTCCTGGCCCTGCTGCTGCTCAGGAAACACTCGGCTTTTCCATCGTCCTGGGAATGAAGGTGTGGAGCCTTTGAATAAGGTTCTTTTCTCCCCTTTCCTTCCTGTCCCACCCTGGTCTCTCTCGGGGGTGAGAGTTGCTGCTGGCCACGGCCACTCCTGCCAGGAGTTCTCTGTTGTGGCAGCCTGAGGTCCCACAGACGCTGACGCTGGTGTCAATCTGTGGAAGAACTGAGACAATGGCCGGCCAGGTGTTGGTCACGCCTGGAGGTGCCTCTGGGGCCAGTTCCTTGAGGACAGACGGAGGGCAAACGAGGCTGCCTGTGGCTTTCTCGGGACTTAAGCCCTGGTGTTGGGCTGCCAGAAGCCACCAGGGAGGGTCCGGCCCGTTGCTCACAGCCAGACAGGGAGGGCAGACCCCTCTTGCCCCACTGTGGGGACAGGCGCCCATGGGTGCTGGGGGGGAAGACCCCGGGGGGAAGGGGCAGGAGAGGAGCTGAGCACTGAGGCCACCAGGCATATGGGGGCCCCCCTCTGGCTGGGCCATTTCTGGCCAGTGTTCCTCAGCCTGCGGTGGAGGTGGGAGCTGGAGGAAAGGGCCTCAGCCGCTAATCCCACTGTCTCTGTCACAAACAGAAGGAATGCCCCCGAGGTCACAGAGGTCACTGAGAACCTTACAAGCTTTTCCAGAACAGCAGGCCTTGACCTCTGGCCGAGTTTTGCATGACAATTAACGTGGTGGCTGGGCCTCTGCTCTGGGCACCTGGGACTCGGAAATGCGGCTTCTGATTGAAAATTCGGTTTTTTTTTCTTAAGAAGCCAGAAGAAAAGGGGGACGTGGCACTCATCTGCATCACAGAAAATGGGGCATCCATAATTCATGGCACGTCTGGGGAGGGAGAGCGGGGGACAGCGCCTCCTAGCAACTGAATCCTGGCAACCGTGCAGCCAATCGGGCGCCGCGAGCACCGGGGCGGCGACGGCCGCGTGAGCGAGCGCCCGCAGCCGCCCGGGCTCCTTCTGAGGGTTACGAAGTGGGGGGACGAGAGGAAGAAACGCGGCGAGGCGGGAGGTGACGAGTCTGAGCCACGGAAAACGAAGCTAATACCCGGGCCGGACCCGCTTCCCTAGAGCAGCAAGGCCGGGCGCCAGGTCCCACATTTAACCCTCTCTCACTCCCAAGTGTTCTTTAAAAAGCAATGCACCTCGCGACAAAGGCGCTGGCCGTAGGAGGGGCCGGCTCTGCGGGCACGCGGGACGCCTGTGGGGAGCAGCTCGGCGAACCCCCGAGAAGTGTCCCTGCCGGGCCTCCCTCCGCGGCAGCCGCAGAAACCAGAACCTCTTGCCCCTTGTCACCTGCGCGGCTGTGGGGCCAGGACGCGCACGCGGGTTGCCTCGCACCCACGGAAGGCCACTGACACTCGTCGGGGGGAGGCTCCTGCTCGTGAAACATGGAGGCGCTGGGCTTTCAGGAAGACTTGGCTGCAGCCTAAACTGTGCAGCCTGCAGCCCCTCCTGGTGGGGTGATGGCTACCCTGGCACCTGTCGCCCATGAGGTTCTCCAGAAGGAAAGGCCTGTGGCGGGGCTCGCCAGGCCGACGCCCACTGCCACCTGAGCCCAGGTTCGCAGGCAGGGACGAGAAGATGAGACTGCTCAAGGGTGCTGTTAGCCTCCGGAGCAAGGATGAGGGCCAGGTGCAGACTTGCCAGGGAGGGCAACACGGGGAAAACAAGAACTTCGCCCCAGGGTCACCTCCCCGCCTTGCATATTGCTGGCCATCCCTGATCTTTTTCCCCCATTTTATTTTCTTTTGCTGAGGGGGCAATGTAGGCGGCGCTGGCCCCCTCCCCTCAAACTCATTTCAGCCTGATTAACTGGAGCATTACAGTAAGACTGACTCATGTACTTTACTGTGTATGCATGTGCCCGTATGTGCATGCGTGTTTGCGTGTGCATACGTGTGGTGTGCATCACGTCTGTGCCCATGCCTGTGTGTGGGGCCAGGTGGAAGTGAGTTTCCTGACCAGTCCTAGTTTTAATGGAGGCGCCCTCTTGTGGCCACAGGAAGGATTGCACCATGAAATGCCACCATGTCTGAAGACTTACCCATGTTCATGTTATAGAAATTTTTCAGAAAATATTTTATTTGGGGTTTGAAAAGTTGGGACACCAAAATATTAAGACACAGAAACCCCATTCTAGCTGATTCCTGTGGGTCCCTGTGCCAAGGCAGAGACCAAAGTGTCTGTCTACTCTGCTCCTAGAGGCCCCTTCTCTGCGTGACTGTCTGTCCAGGGTTTAGTGAGGTGCCGCCTTCTCCCAGGGCAGGGTCAGCATGGTCTCCTACCGGTGCTCCCTGAGGCCTGGCCAGGGGTGAGGGCCAAGAAGGGCATGTTGGCAGGACCCACCCGCACCTGGTGTCCATGGTCTCCTGACACCAAGGACGACCTGGCAGGTGATGAGTGGCCCATCGGGTGACGGGCAGCCCACGGGTGTGTCTCCGCACTGACCAACCCTCTGCCTACGACCTGTGTCCACCAGTGGCTCCAGCTCCAGGTTAACCTCTGCCTCTGATGTGGCACAGAGGCTGTAAACCCCTTCTTCATACTCAAACACCCAGCAGGCGGGGCGCTTCTTCCCAGAGGAAGCAGGTGGAAGAGTGGTTGTCACACCGGCCTATGGGTGTCTGCAGCATCCGCAGCAGTCATCACAGTGAGTGAGCATCCCACAGCCAAGGTCCCCACAGGGATCAGCTGTACCCGGGGGCCAGGGTCCAGTATTTTTTTAATTTATTTTTAATACTTTTATTGATTTCAGAGGAGAGGGAGAAACATCAAGAGTGAGAATCATTGATTGGCTGTCTCTTGCATTTCCCCCACTGGGGATCAAGCCTACAAATTGGCACGTGCCCTGACCGGGAATCCATGACCTCTTGGTTCCTAGGTCAACACTCAACCACTGAGCCACTTCAGCTGGAAAGAGGGTTGGGATGGAATGGGAGGAGGGAAGCCCAGCAGGGGAAATGGGCATGGTACTGGGTCAGAAAAGGTCGCCATGTGCTCTGTGTAGGTGAGCAGGGAAGAACGTGGCGAGGGGCAAGCTAGAGACCACAGGGAGTGACAATGCAGGCCCCTAAAGCGTGGGCAATGCGAGCAGGACAGTGAGGTGAGGTCCCAGTGCCCAGACCCTTGCAGGAGGTGTCTGCTGCCTCAGGACAGGTGGCCACTCTGTCTTCACACAGCTGGTAGGGTCACCATCACCTGTGGGGTCACCCGTCACCTATGGGGTCACCTGTAGGGTCGCCTGCTGCCTGTAGGGTCACTCCTCACTTGTAGGGTCACCACCACCTGAAGGGTCACCCATCACCTACAGAGTCACCGTTGCCTGATGGATCACCACCATTTATAGGGCCACCTGTGGGGTCACCGGTTACCTATAGGGTCACTGTCGCCAAACAGGTCATCTATCATCTGACACATCGCCAGAGGCCATGGACACTGGGTGTGAGCACTGACAAGGCAAATCTCACAGCGGACCTAGGGACATAGGGACGCAGATGATCTGAAAGGCCACATTCCTAGGACACAGAAGAGAAGGTGACGGAACACTAGACCTTCCAGGCTGCGAACCTTCTCACATACCCTGTCAGCAGGAGACACTGCATGGGAGTGGCACAGGGTCATTTAAATGTAACAGACAGAACTATAATGTCTGCAACTGCTTAGAACATTTATTCACATGTATAACATGCTCATAAACACTGAGATGAGACAAACTCAAAACCAGCAGCAGCCGCCCTGGCCAGTGGTTCAGTGGTTAGAGCATGCCTAGGTTGTATGCTCAATCCCTGGCGTTGGTGGGGGCACATGCGGGAGGCAACCAATAGTTGTATTTCTCACATCAATGTTTCTCTTGCCTTCCCCCTCTTCCTCCCTTCCATTCTCTCTAAAAATCAATGGAGCCCTCAGGGGATAGAGCCTATGGACTGAAGGATCCTGGGTTCAATTCCAGTCAAAGGCACATGCCTGGGTTGTGGGCTCAATCCCCAGAAGGGGACATGCAGGAGGCAGCCGATCCATGGTTCTCTCTCATTATTGATGTTTCTCTCTCTCCTCTACCTTCCTCTCTGAAATCAATACAAATATATCTTTTTAAAAATAAAAAATATCCTCAGGTGAAGATTAACAACAAAGAAAACCAGCAGGAGCCACTGTGGAAGATGTGGGCAGCTGAGAAGGGTAAGCGGGCAGGACTCCAGGCCACCTGGATTGTGGGGGGTGCAGCTTGAAGTAGGCAGTGTGTAGGGCCCACCAGCCTCACATAGACACCAGGTCTGAGGCCTATGTGACTGCAGGGCCAGGTGGGTGGAAGCGGAGCTTGCACTCCACTTCACACTAAGGCTTGGGGGACATACGTGTGGCCCAGGGTCCATGTTCTCAACTGCGGAAGGACAGTGACACGACCAGGCCATGGTCACAGCATCGCCCAAGCCCCACATGCCCACAGAAGCCCATGTTCCCCCTCTCCGCCCACCCCCTGACGGGGAATATGAGGGATAGGGGTCCGTGGTGTCTCTGGGCAAAGGGCTCAGCGTTTCCGAGGTGGGGGCGGTGGACTTGGAACGCAACCTGCCCTGACCCACAGGTCTGGGATGTCCGCGAACCCAGCCAGTGCACCCAGGCCACTCTTGGGCAGGCAGAGCTATGAGCCCATCGTCAGGCCACCTGGCCTCTCACTGAGCAAAGGCTCCTCAGAGAAACAACTTTCATGACATAAAAACTGGATTTCATTTGTTCACTGAGAATAAATGCACTCAGCAAAAGTCTGTGAGCCCAGGGATAGAGGCCATCACTGCTGCCACAAAGTGAAGTCCCCATGCCCACCGAGGCCCTGCCAGGTGTCAGGAGCAGCGGCACCAGGAGCAGGGACAGGCCATGCCCAGGGGACCCTCTGTGAATGGCGAGTTGCAGGAGGACCTGTGAGGTCTGGAGGGACAGGGAGGATAAGGACTGACCATGGAGACTGGGCACCCTGGGCAGTGTGCTTGGTGGCTGACACCCTCCACCACATCCACTCCTGCTCTTGTCCCCAAGGTCTCAGCCACCTCAGGGCAGAAGTACAGCGCCAACTTGCTGACCAGGATGGCGCTGCGCTCACAGGTGATGCCGCTCCACGGGAGGTGCCAGGCCGTGGGCCGAGTGGACAGCAAAGTGGGCCCTCTCCACGGACAATTGCACAGAGGGAACCGGCAGGCACCAGGACACTCAGCGATGCATCTGCGAGGGCATGGTCACATCCACGGGGACAGGCAGGCGGGGGGCAGAGTCCAGTTTGGGAGACAAAAATGCCCTGAAGATTGTGGTGACAGATGTGCTTCATGTTCCTGAAGCACACACTGGGTCTGTCTGGTGTATTTACCACCCTCCCGCCCCGTCCCCGGGCACAGCTCAACACATGGTGAGCCCATACACAGGCTGGGAGCTGGGACCTGCCCACAGCCTTCCCCCGCACAAGGCTAGTCATGCAATTCCTGCCACTCTTTTCTTCAGAACAAATGACCTGAGCGGACACCATATGGGATTGGGGGGCAAAGGGCCAGTGCACAGTGGGGCGCCTACTATCAGGTGCAATCACGGCCCTTCCAGCTAACAGGTGGCCATGTCGGCCTGTCACCCGGTTTTTGGGGGCACTCTAATCCAGGAAGAGGATCCCAGGGACCAGGCTGCCTATGGATGGTGGCAGGTTCCGGGAAAGCCCTCTCGACCAGCCCGAGCCCTCAGGGCAGGAGCTGGCAGCCAGACATCAAGTTAGAATCCCAAGCCTCCGGGTCTGGGCTCCCCCAGCCAGCTGGCCAAGGGCAGAGCTCGCACGATGGAGCCTGGACAGCAAGGTGGACTTGGGAGCCAGGGCTGCCATGCATCCCACTCCGTCTGCACACGGTACATGTGAGACTACCATAGCAGGACAAGCGCGGAGGCGAGCGTGACACACAACTCGGGCTGGCTGTCCTGACAGCCCAGAGCAGGGGGCGGATGCCCGGAAGGCAGTCGTGTCCGCTCTGTGGTGATGGTCGCAGACAGAGTCGGGCCAGCGTGGTGGCAATGTGCTCCAGTGGGTAGAGCCAGGAGGGCGGAGGTGTGGGAAGGTCTGTTCTGGTCAAGCCCGCCCAACCAGGGGTGACACATCAATTTAGATCCCAACCACTAAAACCTATTTTGGCAAAAAGAAGTCAGGTGTGACCACTTGCCCCTGTCACGGCCCCACCGTCTCCAGGCTGTGAACGATGTTCAAAGGTGTCCCGTGTCTTGGTTTTTGAGAGGCTCTGGGGGAGGGTACGGGGATCTCTAGGGACTGTTTGTGCAATTTCCTATGAACATGTGAGCACTTCACATCACAAGTGTGGTTAGAGGGGTTTGCAGCTTTTAATCCTCCCAACACCGGCCAAAAGCTCTGCCCCCAGAGGTGACCCCCAAGCAGGAGGTGGGAGGCAGCCCGACAGGTGTGGCTGCATCCTGCTCCTCACCTGTGAGTGGACCACTGCATGGTCCTGGGCCTCTCCAGTTCACTGAGCCGGCCCCTTGGAGGGCAGTGAGACCCCACAGCTGCACGAACACTTGTCATGTCAGGGCTTGAAACACTCAAGAGCCCTGACACTACCCTCAGACACTGCTCCAAGGGGACTGGCCTCCAAGGGACAGTGAGGGACAAGTGCCATGAGACCGTCCTTCCTGCTGCCCTCTCCTCTGCGGTCTCTCAGAGGCTCCAGTGTGACAGGATAAGTCCCACTCAGGACCGATCCACCTGGACCTGCACATGCCTCCCCTTCACAGCGAGGCCCGGGTCTCAAGATGCAGCCGACGGGCCACGGGCAGGACATTCGGGAGCACGTCCCTGTACCCGGCCCGCATCCTAGGAGGCTGTGGGCCTCACGCTGTGCAGCGGGGTGTTACCTCAGAATCCAGCCTTTTGCCCCAAAACATCCACCCCTGGAACTGAGACGGCGCCCGGCTGAGGTGGTGAAGGAGGCCGCAGCCGTGTGGTGCTCACACTTTATTCCGTGTTGGTGCCCAGGTCAGGTCACCGTGTTGGCCGTTCCCATAAGCACTGCCCAGCCCAGCCCGCAGCGTGTCCCCACCCACACAAGAGCAGCGCCCGTGGCCACTACATCAGGACCACACGCCACACCAGGCGCCAGCTCAGCGTTGCGGGTCCGAGTTGCTGGCATTTTTACGTCACATCTACAATTTTCACAATTCCTTTGTTTGCACGAGGGCGAGGGAAAGGTGCTGGACAGCAGACTCTCGTATTAGTGGAGGAGTTGTCGCCACAGGGGCCAGCTGGGCGCCCCGACCGCAGCCGGAGAGCAAAGCATTAGACAGCAGGTCATGCAGAGAAAGCATAGAGGCAAGGCCAGCAGACAGGAGGGCCGTGTCTACAGACGAAACTTGAGATTGTTCCTGCTAGCGCTTGCACGCCAGGCAGCCATCTGCCTCCTAACAACCTAAACTCGGAGTCCGGGCTGTTCACAGAGCAAAGCTCTGTAGAGCCCCGTGCAGCGCTATGGGACCAGTGATGGTTGGGAAGAAAAGAGGAACTAGCACTAATCACAGCACACTTGGCACCGGCGGTTCTACTCCGAGGGTCAGGTTAAAAGCTCACTGACATGGCAGACAGGGACGGGGCCACGACGGGGCTGAGATCTGACCCCTGCAGCCCCACTCAGGGGTGATGTGTGTTACCTGGAGTCACTACACTCACTACCCGCCGATTCCCACCAGCCACACAAAAAGCCCCCAGTGCCTGTCCACCTGTCATGACCCTAAAGCTAGTGCTGCATCAGAGTTTGCATGGTGGTCGCACTGTCGAGAAGAACAAGCTAGAGCCCTAGCCACTGTCCAGGAATCACTATCTTAGTGCTGGGCTGAGGCCAGGGCAGGCGCCCACACCACCGCCCAATGCTCAACACCCGCCGCCTGACTGGCCACCCATCCGTGCCCCGGGGCTGAGGAGGTGACAGGGCGGGGAGCAGGTGCCCTACCTATCACACACACCACACAGCACGACGCCGCAGCGGCCGGGGCTCTAGTGCTGCCCCTTGGTCGACTTCTTCTTCTTGGACTCGTCTCTGTGCTTCTGCTTCTTCCTCTTGCCGCCTTCTTTGAGTCCTAGGGAGACACAGCTTGTGAAACACTGTGTACGGCAGCTGCCCCCACCCCGCCAACCACGTCCAACTGTCCCCATACTAACAGCAACATGACACAGGAACGCCACGCCTCCTTACATGGCCATGGCCCACACCTAAACTCAACCAAAGGCTTGGCTTCACCCCAACTCGGGCTCCACAGCTGCCACCTGGACCCAGCCAGCATGGCACAACCCATCTCTGGCGCCCCCCAATAAAGTCTGCACTGCGGGGACCAGCACCCCCTTCTGTCCCAGTGATGGCATCCGAGGGACAGAGGCAAGGCCCTCCCTGGGTTGTTGTCTGAGCCACGTGAGGCACTCTGCCCTGAGTAGTTCTGTAGACACGGGCCATGTGGGCACATCCTGAAGACCCTAATTTACAGGGCGACATCTCACAGCAGTCTCCAGACTCTGAGGACACAGCTCACAGTGACCATCGCAGGTGTCACAACCCCGTGGGTGGGTCCCCACAGACAACCCCACAATGCAGCCGCGCCTACTCCTGCCTGCCGTGCTCTGCTATCGGGTGAAAGCTGAGGCTCTCACTGGATGGCGCACAAACACAAGGCTCCGGCACCCTAGATTCTCATGGTGGCATTCAGGGCCGCTGCCAGCCTTCGCCAGCCTTCGCCAGCCTCTACCCTCGCCATACAGCAGGAGGTCCACGATGTTGGCAGAGGTTGCAGCACCCAAGGTGAGGGTGAGCGCCCCTACTGGCAGGGCTGGCTGTGGAGACGCTGACCTGGTCCCTGACAGAGGGAGAGAGCGGCCTTCAAGGAGAAACCAGAGCCTCGGAGACTGCGGCGTGTCCTGATGTGACTGCAAGGAGTGGGACGGGACAAGGTTGGAGAGGCGGCCGCGGCGGACCCACTTAGATCCTTCCTAGTGGGAAAACCCGGATCCAGCCAGGTCACGGTGAGAGGGGTAGGGGAGGCCTGCAGCTGGTTGGGGGCCAGACACCACACCAACATGAGGAAAAGGGGAAGGCCTCCTCACTCCCATTCTCACTAAACATGCATTTCTAAGTTTAAAAGCACAGGAAGCCTGGCCACGTGGCTCAGTGTTGAGCATTGACCTAGGAACCAGGAGGTCACAGTTCCATTCCAGTCAGGGCACATGCCCGGGTTGTGGGATTGTTCCCCAGTGGGGAGTGTGCAGGAGGAAGCCGATCAATGATTCTCTCTCACTGATGTTTTCATCTCCCTCTTCCTTCCTTTCTGAAATCAATAAAAAATGTATTTTAAGAGAATAAAGAGCACAGGAAAATTACCTCAGACTTAACACGGGATTTAACGAGAAAACAGAGCTGTTGCCTGTTTGACTGGTGCAGCCACACACATACCCCCCTCCACACCCCCGCATGCTTCCCTGGGAGGTGCCCACCCTGCCTCTGGGCCTATCAGAACCCTGCAACCCAGGAGCTGGGCAGATGCAGACACAGACCCATCATCTGGTTGGGAGATTTCTTCAAAATCCTATCAAGTGCTCTGTGGGTTTGGCTCAGTAGATAAAGCATTGAGCAGCAGCAGGTCCTGGGTTCAATTCCTCATCAAGGTCATGTAACTGGGTTGCAGGTTCCATTCCTGGCCCTGGTCAAGAGGCAGCCAATCATTTCTCTCCCTCCCCGCCCCCCTCTCTCTCTCTGTCTCTCCCCTTTGCTTCCCTCTCTCTAAAAATCAATGGAAGAAATTTCCTCAGGTGAGGATTAATTAAGAAAAAAATTTTGTGTAAGAAAATGGATGTGTGATGGGAACGGTCCTCGTCTGATACCAATAAGCCGGACCCACAACCACATTTGGGTCAAAGGTTTCAAATCCAGGGGAGCACAGCAAACAAGCCTGTGATGGGTGCATGTCACTGAGCATCGGCTCCACCACAACAGGGGGGTGGGAGGGAGGGTGCTCCAGGGTGAATGGACACTCAGATCCCACCAACCCTTCCACACCCACTTGGCCTCACACTTCACCTGGCCTGGCCCTGCAGCTCCACCCACAGCCCTGACCAGCGGTGCGCTCCCTCGTGGGAAAGTCCTTCCTGATGTGGAGTCCAGACTGGAAGGAAACGCTGGCAGACCCCGCACGCGATGCAGGTAAATGACAGGGTGGGCAGTCGGGCTCCTTGTAACACAACTCCTCTGCTATTTCCTTAAAATGCTCAATGTTCACATTAACTTAAAACCAAACAAAGCAATAAGACCTGGGCCACCCTGCCAGGGATTTCGAGGGGACACGTGGGGGGTGGGGGGGGCGAGCGGCGGGAGAGGCTGGAAAAGAGCAGCTGCGAGCCTCATGGAGAAGCACAGGCAAGCAAGTCAGTTTCACTGCAGATAAGCTCCCACCTCCCACAGACCTGCCCGCCCAGCTCCAAGCCTTCAGCCTGCAGCGAGGGCGCAGCTGCAGGTCCAAGAACAGAGTTAAGGACATCCTGGCCGGTGGCTCAGTCGGTTGGAGCATCGTCCCAAGTTATGGGTTCGATCTCCAGTTGGGGTGCCTGTAGGAGGTAACCAGTCAATGTTTCTTTCACTCACTCTCTCCCTTCCTCTCTTTAAACATAAACTTAAAAGTGTTTAACAATAGTTAAGAATGGAGGCCCCTCATTCCTGAGTTTTCCCTGCGCAGGAATTTCTTAGTCCTTCCCAATAGCTGCACCTGCGGGAGCATGACCCACGCAGAAGCTGACCTCCTCAGTCTTTCTGGCTACTTGCTGGTTCCTGGGCTGTGCAAGGGTACATAGGTGTGACTTGAAGTGAAGTCACAAATGAGCTGGCGAGCTTTATGCATTAGAGTGGAAGGCAATGCATGTTAAGAAGCCAAATGCGCCCTCACTGGTCTGGCTCAGTGGATCAGCCTGTGGACGGAAGGGTCCCAGGTTTGATTCTGGTCAAGGGCACATGCCTGAGTTGCGGGCTCAAACCCCAGTGTGGGGTGTGCAAGATGCACCCGATCGAGGATTCTCTCTTATCATGGATGTTTCTTTCTCTCTCTCGTTCTACCCTCTCCCCTCCTCTCTAAAATCAATAAAAATATATTTTTTAAGAAGCCAAATGCCAGAGAAACCAAGATGGCGGCATAGGTGAACACCTAAACTGCTCCTTGCACAACAATTTCAAAATTACAACTAAAAGACAGAATGGACACCATCTAGAACCACAGGAAAGCTGGCTGAGTGGGAAATTCTACAACTAGAAGGAAAGAGAGGGGCTCGTAGAGACAGAGGAGCTGCAAAAAACTGAGGTACGGAGACACATGCATGGAGAGGACGGGCGACTGAGTGCCTGGCTGGCTTCCTGTAGCAGGAGGGAGACGGAAACTCCCAACTGCACTGAGCCCCCATTCCGACGTCACTGAACTCCATTTCCGGGCAAGACTCATACGAGGGGAACCTGGACTGTCAGAAAAAGGGTGTGCACAGAAACTCAGGGGAGCTGCGAAAGACAGAGGTCTGGAGACTCGCCTATGCTCAACTGCCCGGAGAAAGGACTGACTGGTGATTGTGCCACTGGATTTCTCTAGCGGAAGGAAGACAGAACCTCCCAACTGCACTGAACTCCAGTTCCGACTGCATTGAACCCCAGTTTCAGGCGAGACCCTGGGGATCCAGACTCATATGGGTCCTTAAAGTGCATGGAAACTTAGGGGAGCTGCGAAAGGCAGAGGTCTAGAGGTGCACGCGTGAGTGCGCACAGAGAGGGCTGCATCAATTACCGAGGGACACTGAGACCCAGGGGCCTCATAGGGCAGGGCTGATGGAAAACCAAGGCTGTCTGATCAGCCCTGAGACTCCACCCCATCCAAGCCTAGCACAGAGGCTTTTGCAACTTTGCAAGTCTTGTTTCATAAGGCTGACTCCAGCACATTAGTTCTCCTGGTGTAGACATACCTGATTCTCACAGCCAATTGGCCTTGAGGTCAATTCCCCCCAGTGATATCAACAACAATCAAGAATTAACTACAACAAGGCTGTGCACACAGTCCACAAAGGGGTGCACCAAGAGTGTCCACCTTAAATAACAGGCGAGGCAGAGCTATTGGGCCATATAGGACAACTAGTGCATAAAGCTACTCTACCAACTCAGGGAAGCAGGGAAAATGTGGAGACAAACAGATCACAAATGAAAGAAATGGAGGAAAACAAACAGCTGGATATAGAGTTCAAAAGCACGGTTACAAGGTTTTTCAAGAATTTCATAGAAAAGGTCAATAAATTTTGCGAGACCCAAGTGGAGATGAAAAAGGACTAATGAGCTGAAACCAGTTTGGCTCAATGGATAGAGCATTGGCCTGCGGACTGAAAGGTCCCAGGTTCGATTGGTTGCGGGCACATCCCTAGCAGGGGGCGTGCAGGAGGCGGCTGATCGATGTCTCTCTCTCATTGATGTTTCTAACTTTCTATCCCTCTCCCTCTCTCTGTGAAAAATCAATAAAATATATATTTAAAAAAAAAAAAAGAAAGAAAGAAAAAGGACCGATGAGAAATTAAACATACAGTGACTGAAATAAAAATTATTATACAGAGACCTAACAGCAGACTAATAAAGGAACACAAGAATCAAGTCAAAGATTTGAAATACAGCCAAAACTGGTTTGGCTCAGTGGATAGAGCGTCCGCCTGTGGACTGAGGGGTCCTGTGTTTGGTTCCGGTCAGGAGCATGTACCTTGGTTATGGGCACATCCCTCAGCAGGAGGCAGCTGATCGATGTCTCTCTCTCATCGATATTTCTAACTCTCTATCCTTCTCCCTTCCTCTCTGTATGAAATCAATATAGATTTGAAATACAAAGAAGCAGAAAACACTCCACTGGAAAAGCAAAAAAACAAAAAGAATCCGAAAATTTGAAGATAGTGTTAAGGAGCCTCTGGCACAACTTCAAGCATACCAACATCAGAATTATGGGGTGCCAGAAGAAGAGAGAGAGCAAGATACTGAAAACCTATTTGAAGAAATAATGACTGAAAACTTCACCCACCTGGTAAAAGAAATAGACTTACAAGTCCAGGAAGCACACAGAACCCCCAACAAAAGGAATCCAAAGAGGACCACACCAAGATACATCATAATTAAATGCCAACAGCAAAAGACAAAGAGAAAATATTAAAAGCAGCAAGAGAAAAACAGTTAATTACCTACAAGGGAGCACCCATACACTTGTCAGCTGATTTCTCAACAGAAACTATGCAGGCCAGAGGGAGTGGCAAGAAATATTCGAAGTAATGAATAGCAAGAACCTACAATCAAGATTACTCTACCCAGCAAAGCTATCATTCAGAATTGAAGGGCAGATAAAAAGCTTCACAGATTAAGAAGAAACTAAAGGAGTTCATCAACACCAAACCAGTATTATATGAAATACTAAAAGGTACTCTTTAAGAAGAGGAAGAAGAAAAAGGTAAAGATAAAAATTATGAATAACAAATACATATCTATCAACAAGTGAATCTAAAAACCAAGTGAATAAAAAGTCTGATGAACAGAATAAACTGGTGAATATAATAGAATCAGGAGCACAGAAAGGGAGTGGACTGACAATTCTCAGGAGGAAAGGGGTGAAGAGAGTGCGGGAAGAGACTGGACAAAAATCATACACCTATGGATAAGGACAATGGATGGGGAGGTTAAGAGCAGAGGGTGGGGTGGGAACTGGGTGGAGGGGAGCTATGGGGGGAAAAAAGAGGAACAATCATAATAATCTGAACAATAAAGATTTATTAAATTTAAAAAAAAAGAAAAAGCCAAATGCCAGCAACTGAAGCTGCTTCCCTTGCCCCTGCTGCCCATGTGGGGCCTGGTGGCCAAGAGCCAGGACCAGGGTTAAAGTCACACCTCCTCCCTGGCAGCCAGGCCCCTTCCGTGCATCCTGCCACCATACGTGAGCCGACTGTGGGACCTCTCACTCCAGCACCCAAGTTCCGCGGGTGAAGAGCGTCTCGCTATTTTAGCTATTTTAGTCTAAAGGAGCCACTTGCAGAAGCTGCCGCTGCCTCCAGCCTCAGGGCACCTGTGTCCTGGGAACCAGGTCCCTCCCATGTGCTTCTTTTAAAGGAACATTACTCAGGACTTGGAATATGGCAGACGATGACCAGGCCAGCTGAGCAAGGGGCCAGCATGAAGCAGGCCCCGCACCTGCAGGAGCGGCCCAGACGTGGACGCTGCAGAGGGAGCTGCGTGGGACGAGGTCACCAGACACCAAGTCTCAGCACCCTGCAGGCAACAGTGATTCATATTTCCTCGCTGTCCCTTTCTCGCACACTCCTTCAGGGCACTTCTACCACCTGACCGCTCGCTGCATGTTTGTGGGAGAGTCATGCCTTTAATACTCTGTGATTTGCTCCGTCTTCTCAATGTCTCATAAGTTGATTGTAAAAAAGGAAACAACAAAAAATGTTTGACTCCAACATTCAGAAATGCTCCTAGGGGGGCTGGGTCCCCACAAATCCCAGGGGGCTCCAGCTGAGGCAGGCGCCATCCCGCAGCCACGGACAAGGACTCGTGCCGGCACTCACAATGAGATGCTCCCATTCCCTCAAGAGGTGACAGGGACCCAGTGTAGACACTGACAAAGGCATTCCCAGGGTTCTCTGGCAAGTGACAAAGTGCCTTCCACTCCACAGGCACATCTGGAACACAGCCTTGCGTTGAGTTTGGATGTGGCTTCAGCCCCGCCGGCAGGCAGTGGACCTGCCCTAGGAGACTGGTTGGACCACATGCCTCCCTCCTGAGAACTGGGACATCCTGATCAGGGGGCTGAGGTGTCCCTCCAAGCAGACGACACACCCATTAAATCACTGTCAAGAAGGGTTCATCCAGGGAAATGGAGCCTGCAGCCCTACCCTGGTCAAGGCCCTGAACATCGGGATTCCGCCCTCAGCCACAGACCCCAGGCTCCAGGACAGGACAGGGAATTCTGGTGAACATCCATTCAAGGCCAATGCGTCTTTCCTGAGTCACTTGACCCTTCCAGATGCTCTTTTTGACTGTTACCCATAGAGGCTCCTCCCCAGCGACCAGATGGCATTGGTGGTATAGCTGGCCCCAGGGCAGGGCTCTATGCAGGGGGGTGGGGGGCACGGATGGGACACTTCCTTCTGCCCGAACAGACACCCAGGACTCCAGAGATATATTTCGATAGAAAGCTCTGGGAGATGAACTTATTTCTGTCCTAAGTCCACGGAGCTAACCTCACGCCATCGCGGGACACTGTAGACCAAGAGTGAGCCTTTTCCTCCCACATAGCCTGCAGGATAGCTGCACCCTCAGAGATCCCCCAGAACCTGTGACAGACCCCCAAGAACCTGGAACAGCCCCATCCCCCCACCCCCAGTACCTGGAACAGACCTCCCGGGACTTAGGACAGACTTCCTGGTACCTGAGACAGATCATGTGCCTGGGACAGACCACCCTCCCCCAGAACCTGGGACAACTCCCTGGAACCTGAGCCAGAACCCCAGAACTTGTGACAGACACCATCTTCCCCCCTCACCCAACCGGAACCTGAGACAGACACCCAGAATATAAGACAGACCACAGGCCTGGGAGCAGGACTGGACAGCACCAGGGGGAGGCCGTCCATGCTACCAGGTCCACAGGAAGCAGCAGGCTCAGCACTTACCCAGCCTGACAGAGCCCCGGGCAGCCTGTGTTACTTTGCATTTAACAAAACACAGGGGAAGGCAGGCAGTGGAAGAAGATGCCGAGGCCTGCCTGGGGCTGGTCCATCCAAGTCACAAGAACGAGTTACAAAAGGAGCACTTAGGGTGAAAGCTGCACCTGGTTACTATGGCACCTGCATCTGTGCCAAGACAATACACTTTATACAGAAGGTGGCACCCCGTTTTAATTGTGGGGTCTCTGGAAGGTGCCTCCCCTACCTGCAAGGTCAGCTGACCAGCCGCACCTGCCCACCCTGCCCATCAGGTGAGGACACAGCACAGCAGTGATTTCTGTCCTCGCTGGCCTTGGGCAGGACGGGGCACGTCCCTGGGAGGGCGCTCTGCCTCAGTTTCCCTCCGCACACCTGCTGAGAAGGCGGAGGGGTCCCAGTGACTGGCGGCCCGATGGCGGCCTGGCTCGTCCTCGTCCTCGTGCTTGGGCGGTGGGGTGGGCCTGTGGGACCTCAGAGGGCGAGCGCTAGTGCTGGCAAGCTGCTCAGGCAGCGCGTGCTGGCCTCGGAGCCGGCAGGCCTCCCGGAAGGCATCCTCATCAGCCACACCTGCAAGGACAGACAGGGTCATGTGAATGGGTGCCACCCTCGCTCTGGAGCAGAAGCCACCCTTCTCCTCAGGAGCATAGTGGGGCTGCACATCACTGAGGGAGCGGCCATATAAATGCCCACCCGGCCCTAAGGCCCAAGGGACTCGAGGGCACCTGCAAGGTCAGCTGGGCATGGCGCAGCAAGGGCACCTGCTGGAATCCATCCTCAGACTCAGCCCACGGTGCAGGTCCCGCCTCCAACTCGCTCTCTGGATGCTGACTCTAGAACCTGCACCCAGGCTCTGCCCGACTCCCAACAGTGGCCACAATGGAGGCCCGTCCCTGTCCCACCCACTGCACTGGCATCAGCCACACTGGACACATGCCCCACTTGGGAGTCTCCCAGTCCAGAGCCTAGGAGGCCGTGGCAGCAGTCAGATTGCAAGTTCATCCTCTCAACAGTTTTTGATGAAGTCATGCTTCCCTTCCAGTGCCCGAGGCAGGACACACACGTGAGGCAGGAAGACACCCCCAGCAGCTATCCTGTCCCCACTCTGCGCTGGTAAGAACTGCTGGCTCCAGACGGTCCTGCGGTGCAAGGTGTCAAGGCAGAGCTGAGGCCTGAGGCCTGGGCAGTTAGAGCTGCTGACTTCGTGTTGGTGGCTGAGCACCTGACCTCCGGGCAGTGCTGGGAGGCTGGTGGCCAGTGCTCAGGGTCCGAGCTGGGAGGACGGCTCTATCCTCGCAGGAGCCTGGCCGCGGGGCCCAGCACGTCCTCCATAGCAGGGCACCGAGAGGCCTGGGTGCCATCCGAGAGGCCGTTCCCACGCACACCAGGCAGCTTTCTGGAAAATGCTAGACTCTCAGTGGCCTGCCTTCTGGGTTTGCATTTTAGAGGATTTCCAAACTGTGTCCAGTTCCGTTTTATTAAACCTCCGACCTGCACAACCCTGGGCATGGCTGCAATGTGACCCACAAACATGCATGATGGCTTTACAGCTGGGGTCCAGCTTGCGGGACATGCCCTGGGTGCCCAGCCTCACCCCTGCACCCGTTATATACCCACCTGTTTCCCCAAGCAGCTCCTGCAGCTGAGACGGAACCCCAGCCAACACCACACCATAGCTCCCAGCCCCCTGCCCCGCTTCTGTCAGATCCCCTTGCAGGTGAACTGGACTGTTGGCTGGTGTCAGACGACCCTCCCGAGGACCCGCTGTACGCAGAGAGGGTGTCAAAAACCCCGCTCCCAACATGAGCTGCTCACTAGGCAAGCAAGCACAACCAACTGCCCAGGCCTCATGCTCAGACTGAGACCCACGCACACTGTGGGACCCCTTTCCACAGGTGCTGAGCTCCTGGCAATCACATAGGAGCACTTGGACCAACCCCTGGGAGCGGGTGAAGAAATCAGTCATGTAGTGGCTTCTCCAGCCTCGCCTGAGTGGAAGACGAAGGTGCTGATGGCTGTGTCCTGTGCTCAGGGCCCATCACTGTGGTGTCCAAGGCGGGCAGACACCAGGAGAAACTTACACGAAACCTGAACCAGGTCACATCCTGGGGACAGACAGCGGGCGCCCCACATGTGGCAGCAGGTTAGGACCCCCTGCCTGAGGTCCTAACGCCGGGTCATCCCCGTCACTGCCCACCAGAGGGTGACGTCATGTCAGGTCTGAGTCTGCCCCGTAAGGCTGAGCCTGATCTGCACAGTGCGGGGGACGGGGGGGAGGGGGGGGTTACAATGGCGGACCCCCCGAGCGTGTCCACAGTCCCACTTACCTCACCAGCAGGGTCCCAGTCCTCGGGGACTCAGGACCCAGTCCACCCTGCAGCCCTGTCATGGGGAAGGAAGGAAGCGGTCGCACTGGCACACACCCACAGCGGAAACCCACATCCACGAGCACTCATCACCGTGTCCCGCACAAGCAGCACAGCAGCCACATTGGGCCTGGCTCGGGCAGCACATGGGCAGGACTTGGCAGGGCCAAGACGAGTGCCCCCGACCCGCTTGGATCCAGCGCCCGGGCAGAAGCCACGGAGCAGCTGTGCATTAGCCAGGCCTTCCCACTGTCTGGATGAGGCACACCCACTTGATCAGTGGTGACACCACCTGTCCTCTTGCTCAGCACCCACAACATGGGCCAGGACGCTTCCAGGGCCACTTGGTGTCTGCTATTTGCAAGTCACTGAGATGTTCATCTTGATGTTCTGAGAACACCCCAAATGCATAGAAACACCAGACCCTCTCTCTCCACATTCCCAAGAGCCCAGCCTGGAGCAGGGATGGGACACTGGAGGGGACAGGGGCATTGGGGAAGGTGGGATGTGCAAACCACCCTTCCCAGCAACCTTTAGATCTTATTTGCAGTCCCTTGCCCCTGCACCTGGGCCTCACCCCCGCCCCGCCTCCTCGCAGCCTGCCTGCTGCACAGCCTTACTGCATATTCTATGGTCAGTTGGAGCATGCTGCCAGGCTGAGGTAGGCATGAGGGCCCAGCCTCCACGTGAGCCACAGAAATGGGTGGGACACACCACTGAGCCCAGTCTTGTGCGAGTCTCTGACAGACTTACCTGTATGGCCAACCTGGAGGACACGTGACCTCTCGGCGCCCGACCTTTATGGGGTCCAGGGTCCAGGGTCTGAAGCAGGGCCCCAAAGGTCCCTATGAAACGCTAGTGTCTCAATTACCAGGAAAAACCACTTGAGGACAGGAAGTAACGATGGAGAGAAGCAAAGACTAATCATTCCCTCCACTCACCCAGAAGTTCTCAATGGGCGCTTGTTGCTTGAGGCCACACAGAACCCCAAATCCCCTTCTTCCCTGTGTGTACATTACCAGGCCACCCCCTCAGAACGATACTGAGCTATAGGCGACACTCACACCATGTGAGTTTGAGGAAAGGAGTCTTAAAAGGGATAATCCTGCCTCGGCCGGCATGGCTCAGTGGTTATACATCTACTGCCCACTGCCCACTCCTGCCTACAATCCCCGAAGTCACAGTTCGATTCAGTCAGGGCACATGCTCAGGTTGTGGACTGGTCCCCAGTGGAGGGCATGAAGGAGGCAGTAATCGATGTCTCTCTCATCATTGATAAATTTTTCTCTTCCTTCCTCTCTGAAGTCAATAATCCTGACAACGTCCAGGGGCACCTGGGGAGGGGACACTATCTCCATCCTCACAGTGCTGTGTTCTCACCCAGGTCACAGTCCAGCACCGAGTTTGTATAGGTCCTCAGGGACTCTCCCACTGCTGACCAGAGACGCCCCTCGGCCCAGGTGAGGTCACAGCAGAGGTGGTCCCCCTTCTAGGGGGGTGAGGGTGTGTGTGGCGGTGGGGGGGAGGGGCAAGGTGTGCTGGACTCTCCGGCATCCTCCTCAGACTGCACATTCCCAGCTCTGTCATGTCTTTTGCGCAATCCTCCACCCACCACCCTCCAAGCACAACCCTCATGGCCTCCCACCCACATGGCCCTCGCCTATGTGCTCCTCACCCTACAGGCTTGCAGGGTAAAAATCTGCTCCACGTGGAGGCAGATTTCTGCTTCGGTTCGGAGGACACAGTCTGTCTTCTTGTGGTGGGGACGCCCCAAAACCACAAGGGGCCCTAGGAGCTGCTATTTGATAGATTTTCCCAGCCCTGCAGGCTCAAGATGGTATGACCCAGAGAACCCAGAACATCCAAGGGCATTTTCTGAATTGGAACCTCCCTTTTGCTTGTATTCCTTTCCTTTGCCTCCTCCAACCTGGCATACAGCAAAGCCCCCATAAATTGATGCAACATACTTTTCAACTGCATCCTAGGCCCCTAGGGTGAGTGAGTGACAGACACGCAGGCCATGGAGGGGGAGATGGGGCACACATCCCTTTCAGGACACATGGTCCCTCCCAAAGACACCGGGGGGGAGGGGAGGGGTCCTGACTTCAGAGCACCAGGGGTAGGAGCTGACTCCGAGCTGTGAGCACTCGTACCACCTATGACATTGAGGCACCTATACACAAACATGTTACTAGCACCATGGCTGTGGGCATTGCAGGAGACAGGAGGCTCCCTGGGCAAAGCCCAGCCCAAAGGGGAACAGCTCTGAACCAGACACACCTGCCCCAAAAAGAAACCTCGGTAAAAAGCGATGGTTCACCAGCAGCCAGGCCTGCAGGGCAGCTACAACCAAACCAGTAGCCCACATGCCATGCCCACTTTAGACCCAGTCACCTTTTGCTTTCCTGAAAATACTGTTGTTGTTAATCCTGAAGACAGCTATTCTCAGGTGTGTTTTTTTAAATATATTTTATTGATTTTTCACAGAGAGGAAGGAAGAAGGATAGAGATTCAGAAACATCGATGAGAGAAAGAGACATTGATCAGCTGCCTCCTGCACCCCCTCCTAATGGGGATGTGCCCGAAACCAAGATACATGCCCTTGACCAGAATCAAACCCGGGACCTTTCAGTCCGCAGGCCGGCGCTCTATTCACTGAGCCAAACCGGTTTCAGCTATTCTCAGACTTTTTAATGAGAGTTGAAGGGGGGTGTGGAGGAGAGGAGAGGAAAGTATCAATAGGAGACAATTGGTTGTCTCCTGCAGACACTCCAAAGAGGGCCTGGATGAAGGCCTGAGATCCAACCTGCAACCCAGGTACCTGCCCTAGACAGGGAACCAAGCCCCTCCTTAGTGTGCAGGCAGCTCTAACCACCGGGAACATTGACTCAGAGAACCCAGAACATCCAAGGGCATTTTCTCATGAGTAGCTCCTTGCTACCAACCTTACAATCTGTCTTTCAAGTGAAATGCAGTGGACAGTGACAACATGGTGCATACAGCAAAGCAGACATCCTGGGGCGGGGAAAGATGGAAGGCAGGTCTGTGGCTACTCTGTGCCGGCCCCCACCCGCGCCTACCCCCAACCACCTCCAGGGCTCTCAAAGTGCCTGAAACAGTACACATTGGAGGGATGGGGGGCAGCTCACAGGGAGGTGGGGGAGCCCAAGCCAGGGTCCCCCTGGGGGTTTGTTCACAAGGATGGGAGGTGAGGGTAAGGGAGGCTGAGCCAGTGCACACTGTGGGTCAGCTCACAGGACGGGGGGGGGGCCCTGACCCAGTCAGCTCACAGAAAGGAGGGGTGGCCTGAGCCAGTGCATGCTGGGGAACAGCTCACAGGGATTGGGGGGGGGGGGGGGCAGGGGGAGGGCGGAGCCAGTGCATGTTGAGAGACAGCTCACAAGGAGGGGACGTGGGCCTCTCCCAACAGCTCCTTCCCCTTCAAATTCCCTCACGAAAAACATGAAAGAAAAACCAGCCTTACTAAATTGTGAGCACTCCATACCCTCACAGCTGCAGCTACATTTTAACACCATTGAAAATGAACCACCTTGTCATCTGACTTCAAGTCCAGGAAGAAGACAAAGGGACAACGCACCTGCAGGCACTGTCCTCTGCATGCAGCATTCTTCCTTACACTGTATGACCAGCTGGTTAACAGGAGGGAGCACAGAATGTACGTGCCGACCTCCTGCTCCTCAGACTGGGGAAGTATTGGAATCAAAGATTATGGATGACTCAGCCTTGTCTCTACAGAATTGGGCTTTTGTGTCATTTCAAAAGTACTGCACATTTCTTATACCAGCACAAGGACTTGGCCTGGCAGTGTGGCGCGGAGTTTAGAGCATGCCCCTACACCAAAGGATCATGGGTTCAATTCCTGGACAAGGGCACATACATGGGTGGCAGGTCCAATTCAATCATGGCCACAGTCAGGGCACATTCAAGAGGCAATCAATAAATGTTCTCTCACATCTCCCTCCCTCCCTCAGTCCTAAAAAGAGTAAAGGGGAAAATATCCTTGAATGAGGACTAACAATAACAAAAAAGCACAAAAACTTTGAAAACTATGTCATAAATGCACCTTTTTTCCAATGTTCTTGCAAGAAATTGCCCCCTCCCTACAAGCCCCACCTCAGGGAGAGGCTGGCTGGGCACTTCTAAAACTGCACTGCCAGCCAGCCCCGGCTCTTCAGCTCACAAGGACTCAGTGCCCACGGTGCCTGCCACCACACTGTCTGAAAGCCAATCAGCTCGGGCTTCTATGACAGCCTTTCCCAACTGTCCACTGTCCCACTGGTTACTGAATCTATGACAACTTCCCATTAATATAAGTGTGAGGTTAGCAAGCTGCACTACGTCAAGGCAACATGTTAGAAAAAGAGCCACACCTCATTCATTCTACATGCTATACAGAACGTGCTTGTTTGGTGTCATTTCTGAGCTTTTTCCTGTGTAGAACCACAATCAAAACCTGTGACATGCTGATGGTTACAATTGTCCCAGCATCCTTTTCATCAGAAAACTGTATCAGGAAACATTCTGCCCCCTAGCACCCAGCTAAACTTAAAAATAAACACGAGATCTGCTGTGGCCAGGCCAGAGCATTGAAGTAACTGAGAAAACATGAAAGGAATGTTCCAGCAGCTGCCACACGTGCTCAGCCACTCTGCACACGGCTCGTTCTCCCCTCAAATGGATCTCAGCACAGTGTGGAGCCAGCTGATAACATGCAAGTGAAAACAAACTTCCAAAAATAAAGTCACTTTCCCCAAATATGTGCAATCCTTGGTTGTGGATGGTTCTCTGTACTCTGGGGGAAGGAGGGTCAGACCCTGAGCACCACCAACATTGAGATTGCTCAATGTTCAAAAACACATTCCGGGCCCATCAGATGCGTTCACATATCAAGGGCCAGCAGAGCGCCGCACCCAAGGTCCCAGGAGGGATGCCTTCTCATGGGCCTGTGGTGTCCACACACACACAGAACCCAGTTGCACTGACTGCCGACTCTGCACAGGCTGGCGGCCAGACGACACAGAGGAAATAAAGCCAGGAAGGTGCACGCATTGCCAGGGATGAACACAGCACAGACCATGATGTGACTTGGACACAGTGATATGAAGATGTAGGCATGAGACCAATTCTGACATGTCTCACAAGCCAGGGGAAACGGAGCCATTTTAACAGGAGAGCGACCAAACTGTGGACACACGACATGGTGATGACAGAGTGGTCTAAAGTGAAGCAGATGCCACGGTCACAACTATGGCCAACAGCTGACAAAGGGATGGAAGCACCAGTTCTCGACACAGTTACAGGAGGGGAGACCACATCAAAGCGGGTCCCGGTCCTAGAGATGGGTGGCGGTGCTAGGGGCAGATCAGGAAGGACCCGGAGGGTGTAGGTGAAAAACAAAGATGAGCCTGGCCAGGTATGCTCAGTAGGTAGAGCTCTGTTCCGTGGACTGAGGGTCCCAGATTCAATATCAAGGGCACATACCTGGTTACAGGCTCAATTCCTGGCCCTGGTTGGGGTGTGTGTGGAAGGCAACTAATTCTTGTCTTTTTCACATCAATGTTTCTCTCTCCTGTCCCTTCCACTTTCTCTAAAAAAGTAAATGGAAAAATATCCAGGAATGAGAATTAACAACAAAAGCAGACAGCTGAAATCTTCCTGCCCTGGCCCCTCTGCACCTGCAACGAAGCAGTAAAACCCATGCCAGGGCCACAAGGAGGCAGGCCACAGGCTTCCCCAACCAGTGTGGTGGCTTAAGCCAAGTGTCACTTTTGTTAAGCACCAAGGACAAAATGCTTAAGCCCTGTCGAGGGCATTTACACGCAGGCCTGTGTGACTCCTTGTCCACGTCTGAGCAGAGGACAGCCATGGTCTGCCTGTATGCCATGGACACGCACACAGCCAATGCTTTTTGGTGGGAAGACAGACAGATCCTGGTTGTGAGAGCGACCCCACATGGCAACTTCCTCCAGCACAGACAGGTACTACTCAGGGTGTTCTAGAAACATCCATCAACAGCCTCCTGGAATGAGGAGCGGGCAGGCTCTGATGGGTCAGGGTCCCAATTCTGTGTGTGCTGCCTCGTCCAAAAATCTGGTATTTACATCTCCACCTGAGGGCCGTCGTGCTAACCAAGGTATCAGTGCCTAGAGCACAGGCCACCAGCCAGCATCTAATCTCCACATGCTGGGAGCAGGGATGGTTTGAGGAGAGTGCGGAAGTACGCCATCATCCACTTTCTCCATCTGCCTGCAGAAGCTGGCACTGGACTTGTCTGAGGCCCCTCAGCTTTGGGCCTTGCTCTGTCTGGACCACTCCCCCCTGCCCAAGCAAACCCAGGGGCATCAATAAAGTCTGAGACCATGCTGGGGCTGGATCTCACACCCTCTTCCCACGGGGACCTTCATGTGGCCTCGGGGTCACTCATACCTACTTAGGAAAACGTGGGGCATTGGGAGAATCAGAGTTCCTTTAGAGCAGTGGTTCTCAACCTTTTTTAATGCTGTGACCTTTTAATACAGTTCCTCATGTTGTGGTGAGCCCCAATCTTAAAATTATTTTTGTTGCTACTTCATAACTCTACAGCAGCGGTTCTCAACTTGTGGGTCATGACCCACAGGTTGAAAACTGCTAGCAAGGTCGCCTAAGACCATCGGAAAACAGATATTTACATTATGATTCATTAACAGTAGCAAAATTACAGTTATGAAGTAGCAACAAAAATAATTTTAACATTGGGGCTCACCACAACATGAGGAACTGTATTAAAAGGTCACAGCATTAAAAAAGGTTGAGAATCACTGCTTTAGAGGAAGGGGGTGGATGGTTGCAGGCCAAGGAAAGAAAAACTCCAGTTCCTGCTAAGCACCGGAGCTGAAGTGCAATTCATATCCAAGCAGCCCTGAAACCACAGGACATCTGCTGGCCTGGCTCCAGCTGCTCCCCTTGGGGTGTCCAGGTCACCCACAGCAAGGGGGCCAGGACTGTCTGAAGCACAACATCCTCAAGATGGCCTGAAGCTGTCATGTAATTAAAATACATCTTGAAAGAAGAGGGTCGCATACTCGTAAAATCTGGTTTTTCTAAGACACACAGCTAAATCTGCATAAAATTTTCATGACAAGTGTTTCTTCTCAAGTTCTTCAGGCTTCTTTGAAATATTAGCCTGTTAAACATTTTAAAAAAAAATACACCAAAAACCTCTATAGACTTGACACGTGCCAAGGAATTATTTATAGCTGTTTAAATAAAAGTGACCCAGCAGAGGGGAAACCCTAGTGCATGCTGGTGGAAATGAGGCTGGCGCAGGCACTGTGAAAAACACTGTGGTTTCCTCACAAAATTAAAGATGGAACTGCTATGTGACACGGTGATCCCACTTCTGGTAATACATCATAAGAAACCTGAAACGCCACTCAAAAAATATATGTACCCCTATGTTCATAGCAGCACAATTTACAATAGCTAAGATCTGGAAACAGCCCAAGTGCCTTTCAGTAGATGAGTGGATAAAGCTGTGGTACATTTATATCATGGAATACTATATAGCAGTAAAAAAAAAAAGAGAGAGAGAGATCTTTTTCCTTTGGGACAGCATAGAGGGACTTGGAGAGTATCATGCTAAGTGAAATAAGCCAGTCAGAGAAAGACAAGTATCACATGATCTCACTCATGTGTGGAATCTAATGAACAAAATAAACTGATGAACAAAAAAGAACTTACATACATATATGCATAACCAAAGGACACAGACAATAGTGTGGTGAAGGCATAGGATGGGGCAAGGGGTAGAAGGAGGGAGACTAAAGGGAGAGGGTAGGGATTTGGGGGGGAGGGACATCTATAATACTGTCATAAATAAAATTTTAAAAAAGTGACCCACTAGGAACAGACTATCCTCATCGTCAGCCTAGTCATCACACATGGTCACTACTGGACACTGTGTTCATAACCAGAGTGACCACTACTCACCTAAAATTTCTATGAAATCCTCTTCAAAAATTACAAGTCCAATAAGAAAATCATGATTGTTCCCTACAGGTTTCACACTTGGCACTGCTGCATGCCACATAGGAGGCTGAGGGCTTCCTTTAAGCCCAAAGACAAACCAGGACACCACCCCCAGAGTGTTGCTCATAGAATTCCACATATAAGTAGTGGGAACACACAGCTAACTCAAACCTGTGCTGGTAATGTTACACCTGCAAGTGAACAAGGCACACATCTTCCTTTGACATGTTAAGGGCTAGGGTATTCTTTCCTTGGCTTTAAAAATCAGTCCTTAACCAATTTATCCACTAAGGGGGAACCTGATAAGCTGCCTCCAAAAGAAAACAAAAATCCAGAAACAGACCAATTACTAAGACATCACTCACATGTCATGGGGGCAAGGGCACAGTAACTACCCAAATGGTAGTAGGTCAGACAGTAGACTCCATGCCTCACGAGAAAGCTGTAGCAGGTTCATGTTCCCAGAGCAGCAGCCATATCTAACCAAGGCAGAGACACCCATGAAGTTCACAAAATTGATGCGGCAAAAACTTTGGTTCCTGAGCCCTTCATATCAGATATAACACATTTCCATGGGCCCAGTTTGTAATGAAAATAAAAAATACAACTCACTTAGAAATCAACAAATTGGAGACTCTTTTGTAAGTCAAACTCAAAAGCAATTTTTAAAATTCACAGTTGTGAGCAAAAGGCTGCAGATAATCTGCAGAAGCGCAACTAACAAAGAGAAGGAAGAAAAGGGGTTAAAATTAGATATTGGTTAATAAAGAGGCTTGAAAATTGCAAAGTTACTGCTTGGAGAGGGAACACAGAAAACACAAGATGAGCACTTGAAACCCTCCGCAGAAGACAAGCGTAAAGTACCTAGAAATCCAAACAGATTGACAGATCCTCTTGGGTCCCCAGCTGGACGCATGTCAGATTGAAACAGAACTTACTAAACTGATGACAGACAAAATCTGCACAAACCCATCCTAACAGGCCATTTTTAAAGACATCAGTAAGTAGACCAGCTGCCAAGGCCAGGCAACTTGGGGAAAAGACAGCTCGGGTCTTCTGAGGCATTCTTACCACCCGGCCCGGCCCTCCTGACACAAGGGAGGTCCTGAGTGAACTCCAGCAAGAAGCAAGCAGGGCACGGGAGGTTCCTTTTCCAAACAGGAAGCCAAGAGCGTGCCCCCAATGACAACTACTGCCATCAGCCTCCTGGGGAGCAAGGGAGAAGGTGCCTAGCACTGGTACTACTGACCAGATAAAAACACGGGGAATGTGGGGAGTGTGCGCCTTTCCAGCTATAAAACCTCTCCCGGTGACATCAATGCAGTTTCCAGCCGAAGCTGCACTAAACACTCTCCAAGGACCCAGCAAGTTCCCAAATGGGGCACCAACCATCAAAGAGCACTTTTTCACATCTCCCTAAGTCCCTCAGGATCCTGGCAGCTGCTCCATCAAATGGCTCATCCCTGCAACCCCCACCCTGAAACATAAAACCCTGAGGTTCAAGCGTTTCCTCAATTTTCTTCACACAGAGAACCCATCTATCCTACCAGCGTGAGAAGCAGGCCTTCTGGTGATGCATTTCAGTTAGAGACAACAGGCATTGCAACCCTTTCCAAAGTGGGATGAGCAGACACACCTCCTGTGTCCAAGGTGCTCATGCCGAGACCATGCACACAAGTGTCATTGTTCTTTGAGTTTGATGCCTCGGAGTACTCACATTGAACTTTGCAATGCTGTACTTCTAGTTTCTATATTCTAAAGTACTTCACCTTGTCTTCCATAACAAGACAGTCATATTCTTACCAAGTGGATGGAACCAGAGCCAACTTCCATGGGCTTTCCCATGAAGCCTATCTAAGGGGAAAACCCTACTAATGCCTTCTTCCTGCTTATTTCCAAAACACAGACAACTGGGGTGGCTTCCATCCGACCCAACTCTCACTTAACACCCCTTTGGCTGTGGCCCTAGTGTAAGAAATAGGCCTCTGTGATCCATCTCCAGCACAGCAGAGTCAACTTTTAATGGTTGCATTTCCTAGGGGCATACAGAATGTAGGAGGAAAGAGGGTGTAAGAGGAAAGAGGGTGTAAGAACAAAGAACTGTGGCCGTGAGCCAGCGTCATGGTGGAGGACCCAACCCCACCCCACCGCAACTAGACAGTAGGTGGGGGCAACCAGAAAGGCCTCAGGCCGCCCCCCCCCCCCACTTTTTTTAATGGCCTAATGGGCCCTAGCCGGTTTGGCTCAGCGGATAGAGCGTCGGCTTGCAGACTGAAAGGTCCCAGGTTCGATTCCAGCCAAGGGCACATACCTAGGTTGCAACCTCGATCCCTAGTAGGGGGTGTGCAGGAGGCAACCGATCAATGATTCTCAGTCATCATTGATATTCCTCTCTATCCCTCTCCCTTCCTCTCTGGTTTTAGAAATAAAAATGGCCCAGCAGTAAAGCATCAAACAGACTGTCAAATTATAGCAGGAAGATTAAGGAGAGGTGGGGTAGATCAGAGATCAATCAAAGGACTTGTATACATGCATATAAGCATAACCAATGAACATAGACACTGAGGGGTTGGAGTATGCCTGGGAGGGAGGGGGGGCAATGGGGAGATATGTATACATGTAACACAAAAAATAAAAATAAGAATAAGAAAAAAAAAATGGCCCAGGTTGTTGACTTTAGCAATGACTGTTAACCAGACCACCCTAGGGATAATAAATGGGCTGTGATCGCTGCCCCAGGGGAGCCTTACAACCAGACACACGCTCCCAAGAACCTATTCCAGGTCTCGTTTTCACATACTTCGGTCTCAAGTCCATTATTTAAATCAGACAGGTGAGCATTTCTCACACTAGTGAGGTGATCGGGACAGATTTTACAAACTGAAAAACAAAAGCAGCACCTTTTGCCATACTGCATTACTCTGTGTCGTTACCGTGCAGTTTTGATGGAGCTGGCATCAGATCTAACCTATTAGGCATGTCACCATATTTAAATGTTCAATAAGTTGCTAATCATTATTTAACATAAATAGGAAATCTGCAAACACTGTCCAAATAGCCTGAAGAAAACGAGCACAGGTTTAGTGAAGGTGGCACCCACCTCAGTGCACAGGACGGACAGTCAGGAAGCGACAGAGCCTCAGGCACAGAATCACACAGACACAGGAGGCTGCAGCCCCACTGGGAAAGAATGCACCAAACACATCGCATTTATTTTCTTTTTTTTTTTTTTAAGCAAATAACAAAGACCCATTTTACCAGCTTTACTTTTTAAACCTAAGCTTAACATTACACATTTAAACAATTGTCAAAACTTACTAAGTTGCCAGCATTCATGCACAACTAGAAAACATCCTCAATTTATACTAAACCAGAAATGTATTACCATTGATGCATTAGTACCTTTCACTACTCAACACTGAAAGACTGAAGCTACTCTGGGATGCGCGTCCTGGCAATGTGAGCTTCACAGCAGGCCACCACTGCTTGGCTCACGCTTAAACACAATGGAAAGCAGGTCCGTGCTGGTGTTAGTGTATGAAGTCACGGCCGCCCTGGATCACGTTTAATAAAAAAGCAAAGTGCATACAGAGATTTACAACAATTGCAAAGACCAAAAAGAAAAGGTCCTATCATGTGGTCCCAACAATAACTCAACAGTCTGACAAACAGGCTCCGATGAGCTGTGTATAAATACTTTAGATTAGGGACAGTTATACTGAAAGTCGAGTTCGTCTGAAATCTTCAAAAAAATGTTCCTGTTAGTCCTCAAATGGTGCTTGTTACAGTTAACATCTCTGTTACATGCGTGCGTTGAATTACTTGTTATCCAAGCGTAGCAGCTGCTCCTTACCATTTATCGTCAAGGACTTTAACTGGCCGTCTTCTTCAACTTCTACTCTTTCTTGACCATTCTCGACAATTCTGGAGGATAAAATGCATTTTTACACTTTATTTCTTGCAGTAAACACACGTGCTTGTATATATGCATTTGGAAACCAGGTCTGCCACAGACACGCATGAAACCAGACTCTGTCCTGAGAACCAACAGAAGCCATCCAGGGCCATCTTTCTAAAAACAGACTGATTCCCACAGCCAACACTATTATTGCTGACCATGACCTATATGCGGACACCAGGAATCCAAGGTCACGGTTGGATTCCTGGAGCATCTGAGATCTTGCTCCCAGACATATGTTGCCATATTGGCTTAAAAAAAAGGCAACTTTTACTACTAATGGTGCTTTCCATTTTGTTATCCTAACAGTGCCAGCAAACTGATTACAGTATTATTACAGCACTGCACATTAAAAATGGCTCTAGTCCTAGCCGGGTTGCCTGTGAACTGAAGGATCCCAGGTTCGATTCCAGCCAAGGGCACCATGCTTGGCTTGCAAGGCTCAAACCCCAGAGTAGGGGATGTGCGGGAAGCAGCCAATCAGTGATTCTCTCTCATCATTGATGTTTCTATCTCTCTCTCCCTCTCCCTTCCTCTATGAAATCAATAAAAAAAAAATATTTAAAAATAAAATGATTGTTTTTGTTTTTTTTTAAAAAAAGGCTCCAAATGAAGAGAGCTGTTAATAGGTAACATTAAACAAAAATTAAAAGGAAATGCCCTAAATTCGGATATTAAGATTCTCGGGTGCCCAATTTAACATATACCCTGTACTTCACACTCAGGGGCTGGAGGGTGGCATCCATAAATCATTACATCTACTTATTAAAAACACGAAATATGTGAGACAACTGTACCTCTTTGTAGTGATTTTTCTTCCGTTAACAATTTTGGTAGAAGTCGATACGGACTTGAAGTTGCCCATCCCACTACCACCAAATGACGTGGAAGAGAATGAAGTGAGACCCCCATGGCCTATTGAACCAAAGGAAGTAAATCCTATAAGAAATAAGGGGGTGGGGGGGTGGGGGGGAAGATCAGAGATTAGAATGTCCGGCATTTAGTGCAAAAACCCCCAAATGTCAAAATCCCATAGTAGACCTCTCCTATAAGCAGGGTACTGGCAGGGGTAATGCTGGGGTCCGGGAATTCCCTTTGAATCCAGGAGCAAGAGAGCAGGCTCCTTTCACCTCCTCTGCCACCCCCTACTCCTGCTGGGCTGGGCCTTGTTTTGGGGGAAGCACTAAGCATTGAGCCTCCTGGAAGCACTTAGGATAGTTGTACACTCTGCATCTCACAGGAGCAAAGTGACCACTGCAGACAGAACAGCAGACCCAGTCCGCTCACCTTGCCCTTGCAATGTGACCAAAAGGAACAAAAACCTGAATTATTAGAAACAAATTCTAAAATAATTACCTTAAAAGTATGGCTCTGTAGTTCATGTGCAACATTCTCAACCTCATCATTACATCCTGATGATGGCCACAGATCACCCTGAGGCTAGCCTCCTCTTTCATTACAACAAATACCTGCACTCCCTGCACAGGACTAGGCCCTCCAGCTCTATACTATCTAAACCAGCGATGTCCCACACAAACAGAATGTGAGCCAAATATGTCATTTTAATTTTTATAATGGCCTTACTAAAAAATACAAGTGGCAAAATTTACTTTAGCACTATTTTATTTAATCCAGAATATCCAAAATATTATCTTATCTGATATAAAAAAAAGCTGAAATTATTTGCACTGACTTAAATATTCCATCTTTGAAATCAGTGTGTGTCACACTTGTAACACGCGTCGGTATGGACGGGCCACACTCCAGGCTCAGCAGCTTCGCGTGGCTGTGGCCACCAAACAGGACAGCACATGTCTAGAGGCTGGAGCCACAGGACACTTTGCAAGGCCCCGACCAGTAAAGACTGCACTTCTCTGATGATTTGTAACAGCTGTTTTCCCTCTCCCCAAGCACTACCATAAGCACAATGCACGGTATCTGAGGATCTGTTGGAGAAAAGCCCTGGCATAGTGCTTTGTGGGAGAGAGCTCCCCAATCAAAGGAGCCTCTACTAGCTTCTAGCAGCATCCACCCTTGCAGGAGGGACCTTCTGAGCGGTACCATGCAGGCAGCCTTTGTAACAAAAGCGCTGCAGATTCTTACCAGAGCATTTAAGACAAAAACAAGATCCAAAGACAGCAGGAACTAGGTGAGCGTCCACGGTAAGATCCTCCTTCTTGAGGTAAAACAATCTGTTAGGCCGCCACCCTACCCCTCGAGCTGCTGACCTGCTTTACTGAGCACTAACGCTAACACTGTGCATGTGGCTGGGCACCCATAGCAATCATGGGTGTTATTACTGCCCCGCCTCGGACTCCATCCGTGGACTCAGAGCCTCCTTGTACTAAATTGCCCAGAAGGTTAGATAAGTGAGGACTTAGTAAAACTAAGTGGGTTATTTCACAATTACCCCCTTGACCTGGAACTTCATTCTTAACTAGTCAGAGTAGAGATGGATTTTCAGATGTAACGTTCTCAGGTCAGGAGGCAGAGATTTCTATGAGTAAAAACTACTAGGGAATCTATAAGACTGTTCTATCAAAAGGAACACACGTTTCAAACTATTTACCAGTTACCAAAGGTGAAATCTTAGGATTTGATACCTGCATCAAAAGATGGAAAACCTCCGCCAAAAGCTGGGAACCCTGTGAAGGCGGAGAAGAACGAAGTGGTTCCCCGGTTCCTGCTCCCACGCGGACCTCGCCGAGTCCCAAAGAAGTCATCAAATGGGTCTTCTGGAAACAAACATATGCATTTTGTAAAATTTTGTTCCATGTCCATGTTTCACGGGAAAGCCATAATAATGGAACAGGAAGCCTTGGAAAAGTCACAGCCACAGCTCACCCGGAGCTTTGTAATGCAAGCAGAGGCAGAGGCAAGGGTCCATTCCTTAAGAACTCGAACTCCCAACCTAAGGTCTGGGTTGTCTCCGTTATTCAGAAATAAAAACAAAGGTGGGCTATACAAACATTCATTTTAACACAAAGGGAGAAGGGGGTAATTCTGGGCCTCAGATGTAAGAACTCCTTTTAAATTTCCTGTAAACTTGACATCTCAAAAATATTTTTTAAGTGTTAGTCAAGGCAAATTTAAATAAATTCCAATAGAAAAACTACTAGACGAATAGGCATTGTCTTGCTAGTGGAGATATCAAAATGCTCCTGAAAATAAAAGGCCAACCACATGAGTTTAACTCTGATTAGCAATGAACTGCTAAAAAACACAAATCATAAAAACCCTTTTCTATGAAATGAATCAGCAATATATTTTTTTCAGGTAAGTGGAAATTCTGGGAGAAATAAGAAAATGAACGGATAGTATCAGGAATCCTACAAAAGCTTGCAAGGAAAGAGAAAAGCAACCCATTACAGAGACTACAGAATTAGTCTGGCACATCTGGAACATGGCAGCGGTGACCAAAGTGGGGAAGGGTGACAGGAAATAGTGACATTCCCCCCCCCCCACACACACACACACACACACAGACACCAGCCGAAACCCTAGAGTTGCACTGTCCTGAACACACCAAGCAGCACACTGTCTTGTCCTGAAATGGCCCATTGGTCAATGCTAGAAAGATTGGTTATGTCTTTAGGTTAACAAAACAACTAAATCCTCATATACTGTCTGCCTATGGGACATGATACTCCAGCTAAATCAAGCATGTCAAACTCAAAGGCTAACGCGGGCAAAATAAACAAGGTTTAAGTTTATGTGGGCCGCAAAAAAAAAAAAAAAAGTTTCACTTTTTATAGAAATGACTGTTTATTTCAATAGAAACATGCTGAATAAAAAAGGCCGAAATAAATGAGTAATCATTAACATAAAATAGAACATCTTAACAAAAATTATTATTTTTTCTTGAACATTAACTTACCAGACACCATTGAATAACTGCACAAATTAGTAACACAAGTATAGTAATCAGTATTAGCAAATGTTGTAGTTCATTATTAATAATTATGTATAACAGGATATTATAAAAATTAAGTTACAAGATTTTTATTAAAATGTTTCTTACATACTGTTATATTGGCTGGGCTGGAAAAAAATTCATTGTGGGCTGTAAGTTTGACATGCTTGAGCTAAACGAAGACTTATGTCACTATAAAATCACATTATATTGAGAAACTACTTCAAAAGGTGGGTTACACACAACCACTTCAAAAATACAACTAAAAGACAAAACATCATCCAGAACGACCAGAAGGCTGGCTAAGTAGAAATTCTATAACTAGAAGGGAAGAGAAAAGCACACAGACTCAGAGGAGATACGGAAGTACAGAAGTACGGAGGCAAGAAAGGCTGGTAAGTGAGTACCCTGTCTTTCTCAATCAGGAGGGAAACACAGGCTCCCGACTGCTCTGAACTCCAGTTCTGGGCAAGACTCTAGAGACCCAGGCTCATACGGGGAGAAAATGGACTGTGTGGCCTCGGACAGAACTCAAGGGCAGCATTCTCTTAGAGGTGCTTGCAGGGAGTATTGCGGGACCCTGAGACCCTGTGACCCAGGGGCCTCTTAGGGCAGGGCTGAGGATCACCTACTGCTGGTTGCTCCGCCCTGTTGATTTCCCAGAGACCCCGCCCCACCCAAGCCATGCGCAGAGGCTTTTGCATATGAATGGCTGGGCCCTCTGCAATCTCAAATTACCTAACAAACTGCAGCTGGGTTATAGAGCCCTAGAACTTCCAAAAGAAAGCCCAAGGCCCCACAGCATCTTGCATTGCTTCACAGCTGGGCCACATCTGGGCACCTCCAAACCCCAAACAAAGAAGAGGAATCTGCAGATCTCTCTGTAGCTCCTGCTGGATGACCTCAGGCAGAGGCTAAATTAGCATCTCCTTGGAGATCTAAGAGCCAGTTTACTCAGTGGTCAGAGTGGGGCCATCCAGATTACAACTCCTCAGATCCTTAAGGGATACACCAAAGCCCCAACTGAAGCAAGTCTTGCCCCACAAGGGTGTCTCCAGCACAGAAGTTCTCCCATCGTAGACACAACACAGCTGATCCTCACAGCCAATTAACTGGCCTGGAGGTCAATTCCTCCCACTGATACCAACAGCAATCAGGGCTCAACTACAACAAGACTGTGCACATAGCCCACAAAGAGGTGCAGCACCAAGAGTGTCCACCTCAGGTAATTGGGGAGGCTGAACCACTGGGCCCTATAAGACACCTAGCACACAACGCCACTCTATCAACACAGGGAAACAGCCAAATACAGAGACAAAGGAACAGATCACAAACAAAAGAAATGAAGGAGAGCAAACTACTGGATATAGATATAGAGTTCAAAACCACGGTTATAAGGTTTTTCAAGAATCTTCTAGAAACCAATAAATTTAGTGAGAACCTTGAGACTATGAAAAAGGACCAACTAGAAATTAAGCATACACTGATTGAAATAAAGAATAATATACAGAGATCCAACAGCAGACTAGAGGATCGCAAGAATCAAGTCAAAGAATTGAAATACGAAGAAACAAAAAAACACCCATCTGGAAAAGCAAAAAAAAAAAAGAATCCAAAAATATGAAGATAAGTGTAAGGAGCCTCTGGAACAAGTTCAAATGTACCAACATCCGAGTTATGGGGGTACCAGAAGAGAGAGAGCAAGATACTGAAAACCTATTTGAAGAAATAATGACTGAAAACTTCCCCCACCTGGTGAAAGAAATAGACTTACAAGTCCAGGAAGCACACAGAACCCCCAACAAGAAGAATCCAAAGAGGACCACACCAAGACACATCATAATTAAAATGCCGAGAGCAAAAGACAAAGAGAGAATATTAAAAGCAGCAAGAGAAAAACAGTTATCTACAAGGGAGCACCCACACGATTGTCAGCTGATTTCTCAACAAAAACTATGCAGAGGTCAGAAGAAAGTGGCAAGAAATATTCAAAGTGATGAATAGCAAGAACCTACAACCAAGATTACTCTACCCAGCAAAGTTATCATTCAGAATTGAAGGGCAGATAAAGAGCTTCACCAATAAGAAAAAACTAAAGGAGTTATTAGTTCAACACCACCAAACCAGTATTATATTAAATGCTGAAAGGTATTCTTTAAGAATAGGAATAAGAAAAAGGTAAAGATAAAAATTATGAACAACAAATACATATCTATCAATACTGAATCTAAAAATCAAGTGAATAAAAAAATATGATGAACAGAATAAACTGGTGAATATAATAGAATCAGGGGCATAAAGAGAGTGGACTGACAATTCTCGGGGGGAAAGGAATGTGGGGGGTGTGGGAAGAAACTGGACAAAACTCGTACACCTATGGATTAGGACAGTGGGGGGGAGGGTAAAGACAAAGGGTGGGGTGGGAACTGGGAGAGGAACTATGGGGGGAAAAAGAGGAACAACTGTAATAATCTGATCAATAAAGATTTATTTAAAATAAGTAAGTAAGTAAGTAAATAAGTTGGGCTACAAGTATGTTAGGAGAGTAAAGTCAGTGGCTTTTCAGTGACATTTTCTTGTGCAGGACTCAGCTCATTCATGTTTCTCTCTCATCACTGATGTTTCTCTCCCCCACTCCCTCTCTAAAATCATTAAAAACACACACAAACACACACAGCTCATCTCAAACACAGAGGTAACTTACTGCACTAAGAGTTCAAAACAGTATTTATAGTGTAAGTTGAAAACCTAATTTTCAAATAAGGAAGGAGATAAAAAAAAATGAGGTATGTTAAACACAGGTTTTTACATGGGCATAGCGTTTAAGCTTTAGTAAAATGAACAGAACATAAATGGACACATTAGTTTTAGTATCTGAAAAATGTTAGCAGTGCTTTCAACTGGGAGTAAGACAAAGGCTATTCCTTCCCACCTCCTTTCTACTCACTCCTATGTTCCTCTCACATGGAGTACACATCTTATGTTATTTTTAAGGTTAAAAAGGATAAATATCATACATTGATATTTCAAAAATAAATTTGAACATACACATGACAATGACTAAATGTGCTGCCACATCCTTGCCTTCCAGGGCAAGGGTAGCTTGTTGGAGGAGAAAGCAGCTCCCACACCAGCTGCACCCAGCGGACCAACACAGAAATGAGCAGTCACTGCCACGAGTCATCTCCTCTGAGTTTATCAGGAATGTAGTTTGTGCGAACTTACCAGAAAGTAAGCAGCAAGCATCTTTGTTTCCCTGCCCATCCCCGTATGGTGTAAAGCACAATACAGACCTGGTATCATACTGCCACTGACGGGGAAGGAACCAAGGCCCCATCTCCTACTGGGGGAAGGACAGTGCACTCTGGGTGTCTGCAGGACAGATGGCCTTGCCAGTGTCTTTTACATGGTGTTGAGTGTAGTTTAAGGAGATGGTAAGCATGGATGCCAAATTGACAGGTGGACCTGTACTGGGAACTTCACGGCAAGTGGAGGGTGTTTGGGATGAAATTAGCATTTAGGTCAGTAGACTGATCAGAGCAGACTGCCCTCCCCAATGTGGGTGGGCTCACCCTATCAGCTGAAGGGCTGATTAGAGCCAAAGGGTGACCCCGAGTCTCCTGCCTGCAGGCTTCCTAACTGCAACCTGGCCCTCCAGTCTGGTGGTCTCTGGATTGAGCTGGAACCTCAGCTCTGCAGGAACCAACCTTGTCTCCAGAGTCATTTGAGTCAACTGCTTACACTAAATATCTGCAGAGACAGAGACTGAAATAGAGATAAAGACCCTTTGTTCTCTCTGGAGAACCTGATACAGAGTCTAGAGGGAGAAAGTCTTCTTGATCATTTTATAAGTTTCCTTAGTAATGATATTATTCTGGGGTCTACAATTTTAGGAAAGTGTGGTAATTCCTCCCCATTTATCTGAGGTTTCGCTCTCCATGGTTTCAGTTTCCTGCAATCAGAGAAATTCCCGAAATAAACAATTATTTAGTTTTAAATCACATACCATTCAGAAAAACATAATGAAATGCCACTCTTGTCCCATTCGGGACACGGATCACCCCTTTGATCAGCATGTCCACACTGTTCTCCTACATACACTGGACGTTCTAAGAGAGACCGTTCACAATACATATAATTAGTTACAGTGCATCATTACAACTGTTCTTCATTATTATCTTCTTACTGTGCCTAATTTATAAATGAAGGCATACAATAGACAGGTTGTGCATGTATAAAACAAAAGCATGTTTCATACAGGGTTTGGCGCTGTGTTCAAGCATCCAGGGGGGTTTTGGAACACATCCCCTGCAAATAAAGGAGGATGGATGCACTAAACTGACAGCCTAAGAGAAACTTCTGATAAAAACTAGACTGAGCTGAATGGTATGAAAAACCTAGGCATAAAAGACAAATGTTTACATAAACACATACAAAAATCCTTAAAAAACAAACAAACCTATGAAAGATGTTTCAACCCATACATAACATGTTCTCAAGTTTTACTACAATTCAGTAGTGGAGAGCAGAAGAGAAACCAACTCCCTATAGAGTGCTCTACCCACAGCAAGTACATGCACCACCACCCTCAGCAGATAAGCCTGCAGGCGTGGCTTCAGGCCATGTGGCCCACACTAGTAACTCCCACCACAAGGAACACTGGCACAAAGGCCAACAAAATAAATCAAACAGGAAAGCATTCCCTCTATTCTCGTCTCAAAGCTGAGCTACACACACAACAACTCTTATGCCTAGTTTTTTCACACCTGAAATTCTAGACTTCCACGAGATCTCCCAGCTAAACCCCAGCAATACCCACTAATCCCAGTAACACCAGCTAAAAGTACAACTCATTTTTAAAGTGTCATTTCTTACATATTCAGAAGCCGAGAATCTATCTGGAAGAAATGTAAAACATACAGAAATGGGAGCAAATCCAGAATGCAGCCATTAAATTGGAGCCCCAGGTGAGTGGGGGTGGGGGCTGCCTAGCACTTAGCAGCAGGCTCAGTATGGGCCAAACAAGTAGTAAACCCACTTCCACTCCCCATAGCTCCTCTGTTACAAAGTAGAGATTCTGGTTATACCCTAGATCTGGCTGCAGCACTGTATTTTCCAAGATTTGCAAAAATCTATATAAGGAACCAAGATGCAGGTGCTGGATCCAATAAGCTCCATGAACTTGACTCCCACAGAAATGACCTCCTAACAGAAGGAAAACCATGTATCTCATCTTGTTTGTGCCCGTTCTGTCCCCTCCTTCTACCCTCATGTCTACCTTTATCCTGTACCTGAGCCTAGGACACCTGCACCACCTTCCAGAAAGAAGTCGCACCCTTGACCGGAGAGATCAAAATGCCAGGAGAGATTCGCAAAGCCTACAAGGGACTCAGGAAAACTGTGACCCCAGAGTAACCTGTAAACTACAGAGAAGAATGAGGACCAGCCCTAGACAAGTGCTGGCTTCCCTCCCCCAAACCCCCTCCCCCACAACCAAACAGCAGAAGGCAGAGAGAGGGCTGGGCTGGCCAGGGACTCAAACATGCCTGCTACGCTCTGGGGTGGCTGCCACTCTGGTCCCTCAGTACAGGAGGAACCAGCCTATTCTCAGGATGAATGACCTTTCCCCCAAAACAATCTCTCTCCCTATTTGGGGGAGAGGGGTAGTGTCAGGGGAGCAAACGACTAGGAAACATTAGTGCACTCTGGCAGCAACTGAACATCATCCGCACAGCATCCTCTCTCATTTGCCAGTGTAATCTTAAGTGAAAATTAACTATTTTCAAACGCAGCTGCACATCCTTACATGTGTAACCCTGTTTTTGTTCCTACCCCACAGGTGAGAGAAACAGGTGAGGGCAGCTGCTCATACTCAGTGCTCCTCACTCATGACCATGGGCTTCACAAGAAATTATTTCATTTTAACGCTTCTCCTTGGCCTGTGTTGCACTGCTGTCTTCCACACGTCTCAGGCAGGACCATGCAGGTATAGGTCACTCCTGGGGTTCCTTCCCCCCACTGTGCCCAGGTAGCACTGCCTTGGCTCCCGATTTCTCTCAGCAGGTGTAACTTGAAGCATTCCCCTCCATCTCCTTTTCAATCTGTTGCTTCTGAATTGAACACTGTCAGGAAGACAAATTCTAGGCTGAACTCCTGACCCCAGAACCGGTAAGGTCACCTCACTTGGAAAGGTCATCAGGGTAGGCCCTAACCCTTGTCACTAGCAGCCTTAATTCAAAGGAGCCATCTGCAGAGATGAACTTGCAGAGAGGAAACATGATGTGCAGGCACCTACATGCCGAGGACCCTGAGGTCACCAGACAGTACAGAGTCCTGGCAGGGACTCTCCCTCACAGCCACTCCCCTCGGGCCAACCTTGGGTTCCCAGCCCCCAGTACTGCAGTTCTGGCTCTGGGGCCCTGGCACCAGAAAAGACCCACATACAACAGCTGCTTCCAGACCCCCACTGGCCCCGTCTTGGTTGTCACTACACCAGCGCCGTGGTGTCTGACCAAGGAACCAAGGATGCACTTCAACCACATAGCAGTAGCAGAAACTCTTTATTCCAGGTACACTTTCCAGGACCGGCCCTCTGTGAGCCGGTCATCCCATCCCGGGGTTGCCAGCAGCACCTCAAGCTCAGGACCGCTGTCCTCGCTCAACAGCTCCTCGCAGTCCTCGCTGAGCTCCTCCTCGTCCCTGGGGCTGGCCTCATCCTCCTCGCTGGATAGGAACTCCAGCTCCTCACTTGGGAGCTCGGCCTGGCCCCAACTACAGCCCTCGCTCAGCTCATCTTCACTGACGCCCTCGAGCTCCTCACTGGAGATCACTTCCAGTGTGTCACTGTCCCCCTGGCTCAGGGCGTGCTCCGCTGGCTGGTCCCCGCCAGGCTGTTCCAGCTCCTCCCTGGGCTCCAGCTCCTCACTGTCCACCTCCTCGAACCCTGGAGAGCAAAGTGACGCTCACTGCACCATCCGCGCACCAGGCTCAGCGACACAATTAGCTTCCTCCAAAGGCTAAGTTCCCAGGCCTACAGACCGTATTACCCTCCACTAGCCTTTTCACTGACTAGGACTCATCACAAAGACAGATGCCAGGATGAAGGGGAAATATGCCGATGATATGAATAGGCTCTGGAAACAATTTTGGATTTTCAAGTTTGGCCTTGGCTTCCCGACATGAGAAAGCAAGCAAATGAGTGTCAGGCTACACGCAGACAGGTCTCCCAGTGAGTTCTGCCATGCTCTGTGAGAGCATCAGTTTACTGAGTGCCCTGTAAAAATAAATGAAGATGGTCCCCGGTCAAGTGCTCCTCCTTGGACCAATTAACGCTCTGGTAGAGCTGTCTCTGTGACCATGCCTGGGGAGAGCTGCAAGTCGGCGCCTCAGAAGTCGGGCTGCACCATGCATCCATGCTGGTTTGAGTCCACCACCACCTCTTCTCCCAGAGAGGACACCTGCCCTCCAGGAGGGTTCAATGTCAGCAGGACCAGGCCCATGCCCTACCCATCAGTGAACATCCTTGCAGCTTGGTTCTCATGCACAGAACTGTTTACAGCCTATCCAACACCCTTTACCCTCCATTCCACCTAAAAAGTCTAAGTCGCACGTGAGGTCTGATAACTGACAAATAACTTCAGCTCAAAATACCTTGTGATAGATCTTGAACTACTATTTGGAAGCCAGAACAGGAGAGAAAAAAAGATAATGTGCTGCTATAAATGGGCATTACAACAGGGCTGAGTCCCCAGGAGGCAGTGCTGATAACCATAGATGGCCGCGCTGCCCGCCGCACGTACCGCCAGCAGGCCGCAGCGTCACTCCAAACATGCAGCAGCCGTGCAGCAGCTCCTCCTGCGGGTAAATCCTGACCGCCTGAAAGTGGAAGTCCCCTAGGACACCTATAAAAATGGATTGAAGAGGTGTCACTGCCACCCCACGCATGGGGACCTGGCAGTCCTGGCGTTAGCAAATGGAGTCCAGAATGGCAATGGGACCAGCCACCTCCTAAACTGGGCTCTGAAAGCCAACAGAAGAAATTGTCACCAAAATGTGCCCTGTGTCAACAAGCTATAACCCATCTAAATGAAAAACACAGGCACATAAAGGTTTCTTTATATACACAAATCTCATAGTTGGGAAGATATAAGTCAGGAGATTAAAACAGCTTATGGTGGATAAAAGAGCATGTTACTTATTCACATGTACTTATCATCTCTGTTATCTTCTTTCCCCTAGAAAAACCTGCTCAGGGAAAATCACATCAATGAGGAATTTTGGACTGGCCTGTCAGACGTTTTCCCAAGGAGAACCCAATCTGCTCACACTTCATTACCTCGGGCCTCCTCCCTTCCACTCTTTTCTTTAAAAAAATCACGAGACATAAAAAATAAAATCACAAGACACAAATCGTGCTGAAGAAGTCCCAGGCTTAGAGAGTCCTTCCTTCTCTGCTGTATCCACCTGGTGTACTTGGTGCACCCAAGCCCAAGGAGGGAAAAGGGCAGGCCCAGCCTAACACAGGATGACACTCCTTGCTTCCCAAAACACACCTGGTAAGGTTTGTACTGACACACAGAGAGAAATTTCAAAAGGGATAGATAATTACATTCGCCTACAGCAGGGGTGGGGGAACATCAGATCCACAGGCCACATAAAACCCTGAATTGATTAAATATTTAGAGCAGGCTATCTATTTGTAACGTATGGCCTGAGAATGATGTTATATTAACTTCCCTGGGCAGAAACAAGGTTCCCCACCCCTCGCTACAGGGATGCAGTCCAAGCCACATTTTGACAGTTAGGGCAGCAGTTACTACAGCAAGTCTTCAAAAGAATCACACACCTCCTAACATTCCTCTACTTTGCTTTCATTATTCCATTTGTCAATTAAAAGGCTCCTAAGTAAACATTTATACAGATATGATGCAAGCTATTTCTTAGAGCCAGTCCACATCACAAAAGAACAAGGAAGTCTCTGAATCCCCATGGGCCCTGAGCACAAGGAAGCCCACACCACCGAGAAGGCCCAGCACCTATCAACCTCAGCAGCAAGTTGCTCCTCCTCAAGCAGAGTGAGCAAGGGCTATTTGGTCCCATCAAAACTAGGCTCCAGAAGAATGGGGTTCACACAGGATGTGCTTCCCCCTCAATAAGCCAAAAGAAGAAAATTACAGTGGAGGAATTGTGCCCTGCCTCCCCAGTCACCTAGAACAGGCGCTCCACCACACTAAACAAGTGTCCCAGCACCGCCTGGGTCTCAGACACTCCTGGACATGATGTGACGGGACAAACCACCCTCCAGCTCTGAAACAATGGGAACAGCTCAGTTCCTCTAGAAACACCATCCTCTGGACTAAGGTCGCTGTGCAGCCCTGACTTACCACAACACCCACCACACACCACACTGAGAACACAAGCCAGCAGAGATCCAAGGTCCTCCACACTGAGCGCTGTGACTCAGGCTTCCATCAGAACACTCATGGCTCAGCTCCCACGGAAGAGCATTTCCAAGCCCAGGCACCTGGGCACTTGTCTAATTCAGGCAGCAAAACGAAGTAAATTATAAAAGAATACATAAAAACTTTCATTATGTTAATATACAAGGTGAAAATTTAGCAAGTCCTTGAGGAAAGAGACCATTAGAATTCCTAAATGACAAGTCAGATGACAAAACAGTGTTAAACAAAAAGGCACCACCAGTCCTCCTGTGAGTCATGGTGACACCAAGTAGACAGACAGCAACCCTGACAATGAACTTACCAAAGAAGTCGAATGAAAATGGGTCCCTTCCACCAAAAAATTCCCTGAACACATCATCTGGGTTCCGGAATGTGAAGCCGAACTCGAACGGGTTGTCGAAGTGACTTCCACCTGCACAAGCACAGCACACTCGCTTATTAGTTCTTGTTCAGGGCAATTACTTGTCCACAGAACATTATCAAATTTCAAGACCTTAAAAAGTATTTTATAAACCTGAGGCTCTAACATTCAAAACCATAGCCCCTCCCTGACGCAGGTGACATGAGTTTGGACTTCAGTGTTCCAGGCCACATCAGCAAGGTGGCTCGCCCAACTTCCCCACCATCTCTCAATGTGTTGTAGCGTGTAAAAGAGGCAACCAATTGATGTTCTTCTTTATCTCAGGTGAGAATAAAAAATTAAAAATACACCTGTCTAGCCTTAGCATCAGAGCTAGTGTTCAGTAGATCTATTTTTAATCCCCAAAGATATTTTGACATAAACCAGATGGTGATGTGGGTGTATAAACTCACAATATTTCATGTGTAGTCTAACAAAAGTCTCCTAATAGGCTATATAAATGCTGTCAATATGTCCTTCCACTTCCACTCAGCCCAGGAGCTTCATCTGTACTTACTGAAACCTGACGCTGTCCGAGTGAGCTAACAAATTCCAAAACCTTTTGTTGCCAGAAAGAAAAATCAACATATACATACCTCCACCTCCACCTCCACCATTTAATCCTTCTTTGCCGTATCTGTCATAGATGTCCCGTTTTTTAGCTGTAAATTTAAAAAGAAAAGTCAATAAAACCAAGTTTCCGACCCATCCAAGTCCAATAGATAGTTTTCCAAGTTGCAAGTCAAAAACAACCCAGTTCTGTGTTCACTATTAGTGATAAGAAGTTGGGACCAGCTTACTTTAAATGACAAGGGGGGTACAGGGAAAATCTAAGTACAGCTCTCCATATTCAGATAACTAATAATTAAATATGAAGTTTAAAACATGATTATAGACATTAAATATTTCACTTTACCACCCAGAGAGACCACATGTGCTACATTACATCATATCACCAAGTAACAAAATTATTCCTAGAAATGATGGTAAGAACTGAAAGCAAGAAAAGGAACCTGCCCTGACCTACAACCTAGCCAAGCCTTTCATGGAATGCAACTTTCGTGTTCTCATTACCTTCTAGAATGAAAAGAAATGACAATATGGCCCTATTTACACAGCAATCCTGTAGGTTCTTCTGATGAACCACCATGTGTTCACCAAAATCGTGCGTGCAGTGAAATGCAGGGCCGTGGTTTGCACAGGAGCAAACCACTCGCAGCCAGGTTTGGGAACTAGAGTACTGCCTGGTAAGAACAATAGCTGTACCTGTGAAGGAGACTCCCAGCAGTCTGACTGGGGTTCAAGGCTGCATAAGAGACCATGAAAATTGCATATTCCATCAAAAAAAAGGGGGAGAAACAAGCTCAGTTGGTGTGCCTCAGGGGTTAAGCCTCGACCCTTGCACCAAGAGGTCGCCGGTTCAAGTCCCACTCAGGGCACATACCTACGTTGCATGCTCAATTCCTGGTAGGGCCATGCAGGAGGCAGCCAGTCAATATTATTCTCTCATCTGTGTTTCACTCTTTCCCTTCCTGTCTCTAAAAGTCAATTTATGGGAGAGAGTGAGGACATCAATGATGAAAGAGAATCATTTATCGGCTGCCTCCTGCACGACCCCTACTGGGCAATCAATGCCACAACCGGACATGTGCCCTTGACCAGAATCAAACCTGAACCCTTCAGTCTGCAGGCCAACACTCTACCCACTGAACCAAACCAATTAGGGCTAAAAATCAATTGTTTAAAAGAAAAATAATAAACAAATAAATAAATGAGGCCTGGCCGGTGTGGCTCAGTAGTTAAAAAACAGGGCACATGCCAGAGTTGTGGGGTCAGTATGTTTCTCCCTCTCGTTCTCCCTTCCTCTCTGAAAAATAAAAAGAGGACAACGAAGTTTTCATGGGGGTTTAAAGATCCTCTTTTTGCGAATTTCGAGTTTGAGCTCAATACTCAGTGTCTAATGTTCCTGGCCGAGGAAACCCACAAGAGAGATATAGGTCCCCTGTGTTCATGTTAGTCCAGCTCAAAAGCTGGACCATCAGTTTAAAGTCTTAATGCTGCATTATAATAAGACTAATGGCCTGGTGCACGAAATTCATGCACTAGGGGGGAGGCTGGGGAGATGTCCCTCAGCCTAGGCTGTACCCTCTCCAATCTGGGACCCCTAGAAGGATATCCTACTGCCAGTTTACAGGATCAGACCTAAACCGACATTTGGACATCCCTCTCGCAATCCATCTGTCAGCCTGCTCACCCCCAAATGCTGCACCCCCACCCTCCCGCCAGCCTGATAATCCCCAACTGTCCCTCCCGTACCCAATTGCCCCACTGCTGGCCTGCTCATCCCCAACTGCCTCCCACCACTGGCCTGATCACCCCCACTGCCCCCACCACCAGCCTGATCACCCACAACTGCCATCCCATCCTGGCCTGATCACCTACAAATGCCCTCCCCTCTTGGCCTCTAATTGCCCCAAGCACAGGCATGCCTCAAGATGTTGGCTGCCCAGCCGCCCAGAAGCACAGGCAAGCAGAAGTGAGATGGGGCATCACCTTCCCCTGATCACCAGGTCGCCTGCCACCCGAGGGCTCCCAGACTGTGAGAGGAGGCAGGCTGGGCTGAGGGACCCCCCCACCCCCTCCAGTGCATGAATTTTCATGAACCAGGACTCTAGTATTTAATAATAATAAAAAATTAGTGACCCTGACCTATGCAGACACATGGAGCAGGCATCCACCCCAGGGTCAGTGAATCAGCCTCTACCCTTTCAAATACCTCCACCTTCACTCACACTAGGTTATATAGTATTGCTTCCTGGCAAGCTTGACCAGATTCCTTATAGAGCCCACTACCTCAAAAGCCAGACATATCTCCTTCCTCTTCACCAAGAACTGTGGACTGGATTTGTTAGCAGTTAAGCTTTAGCCATGACTCATGAAACTAGGCGAATGGACCTGACTTCCATTAGCACTCAATACCTATGCTCTAAACTGACTGGGGTCCAATGTTATGAGAAAAGTTGAAAGTCGTCTTTCGGGCACCCACTGCCCAGTGAGGTCTTGCCCTGGGGTCACTTACCATCGGAGAGCACCTCATACGCCTCAGCTACTTGTTTGAATTTCCTCTCTGCTTCTTCTTTATTCTCAGGATTTTTATCTGGATGCCACTTCAAAGCCAGTTTCCGATACCTTCAAATGAGTAAAAAGGTATTGATCACAACCAAAGTCCAAAAATCCAATAGGCTCTAAAACAGAATGAGACAAGAAAATGGCTTCAGAGCTACAAAACCCTTTTTCATTCAGAACCAAATTAAGTCGCTCTAAAACCCAGAGAATGTAATACATACCAATCTCTATCAGTAGAAAAGTATTAACTTGCAAGAACAAAGTATGCACAGCCATGGGCTCAGATGTGAAGCTGAGACAGCCCAGCTCACTGAGCACTAAAAGGCTGCCACACAACTGTCCTCCTGCTCTCACATGCTCGTTCCTCACAGGGAGGCTGTCTCAGCCAAGCAGCCATGTAGTCCATGTCTTCCTCAAAGCTATCTCATTTTGGAGGCAAGTCTATATTGAAGGTCACATAGTTCCCAAGGAGTCAAGTATCATGAAAATCACATGCTGTTTAAATTTTAAAATATCTTGCCATGGCAGGTGTTCCCATGGTTAGAGCACATCAGCCTGCGGATGGAAAGGTCAAGGGTTTAATTCCAATTAAGGCCATGTACCTGGACTGCAGGTTGATCCCTGGCCTCAGTCAGGGCATATGTGGGAGGCAACCAATCCATATGTCTCTCTCACATGAATGCTTCCCTTTCTTTCTCCCTTCCTCTCTCCCTCTCCCTCTCTAAAAAAAAAAAAAAAAAAAAAAAATCAATGGGAAAATATATCCTCTCATGAGGATTAACAAAACAAACAAATCCTGTCTAATACAAGCTAAATAAAAGAAGCATATACTTAGTATGAGGACATTAAATGGGGAGGGGGCATGCCCTTGAAAATCGAAGACTAGAATAAGAACCTGGTAATCCTCTTAACCTGTGGCAAGTTATTAACATGAGGCTTTATTCTCACATTGCATGGATCTGATCATTAAGAAGCAGACCCAACCCTTTAAAGGGCTTCAGCCCTCCATAAAAAATAACAGATCACTTGGAGAACTGGAGAGAAGAGCCAAGTCAAGCCTTGTGAAGATGAGAAAATGCACCCATGCAGGTGAGTTCGACTGTGTATCAAGTTCAAGGCCTATGGAGTGTACAGTGTTCTGTGTTTCCACTCAGATTTCAGGCTTCCGCACCTGGGCTTGAGCAGCACGGCAGGTGCCATCACGAGGAGGGCCTGTGAACACAAATAGTACTGGGGGTTTTTTCAGGGGGAGGATAGCCACACACCTGTAAGCCTCACAGTTTTCCCAATCGTCTCACATAAATGAGGATGAGTCCACAAAATGGACTGTTCTAAAAACATACACCACCCATAGCTGCAATTTTCTCCATTAAAAATAAATGAGGCTAGCCCTAGCCAGTTTGGCTCAGTGGATAGAGCATCAGCCTGAGGACGGAGGGGTCCTGGGTTGATTCTAGTCAAGGGCATATGTCAGGTAGGGGGCATGCAGGAGGCAGCTAACCAATGAGTCTCTATCTCTCCCTCTCTTTTCCTCTCTGAAATCAATAAAAATATGTTAAAATAAATAAATAAGGCTAAATCAAGTCTGTCAATATTTATTCATTCAACTGCATAACACAAAATAGAAATATTTTGTTCTTTTTTTTATTGATATTTTACAGAGAGGAAGGGGGAGGGATAGAAAGTCAGAGACATCGATCAGCCGCCTCCTGCACGCCCCCTACTGGAGTTGTGCACGCAAGCAAGGTACATGCCCCCAACCGGAATAGAACCTGGGACCTTTCAGTCCGCAGGCCGACGCTCTATCCACTGAGCCAAACCAGTCTTGGCTATTTTGTTCTTTTTAAAAGTACTAGCATTTTCTAAATTCGTATCTCAGTCACCCTGGGATCCTGACGTACCATGCTCACAGGCAACTGAACCTTTTATGTTAACATCTAATGATGCCCAGGTCGGGGCTCAGTTGGTTAGAGCATCAGCCTGAAATGCCAAAGTTGTGGGTTCCTCAGGGCACATACCAGTAGCAACCAATGAATGCATAAGCAGAACAACAAATCGATGTTTGTATCTCTCTCTCTCAAAAAATTAGGAGCATTTTTCTCAATCCCTTAAAAGACTTTGCTTCCCAACAATTATTGTCAGTTTGACTCCAATTAGCTCACAAAAATTATCAAAAACAACAACAAAAAAACATCTAATGCATCAATTAGATCCAAGTCACAGTCAGAGGTGCAGTCTTCCAACAATGGGGATTTTCAGACGACCCCACAGGATGCTTGTGGCACCACACTCCCCAAGCGCCAAGTCAACTCCATTTCAAAGTCCAATGCCAGACTCTCGGGGATTAGCTCACATCCTCAGAAAGTTTCTGACCCACTTCCAGCAGGAACAGAATCCACTGCCCCAAGGGAAGAGGAAACCATGCAACCTAATCCCTCCCTCACACCCCTGCCCCCAATCTGGGCATGCAAACAATGACTGTTATACTGCACTGAATGCCACTTTTATAGGCAATACAACAGAGTTATACTGTGTAACCGCACAGACAATTTCAAAAAGACAATTACTTACGCCTTTTTAATGTCCTCAGCGGAGGCATGTCTCTGCACGCCTAGAACTTCATAGTAATCCACCATGTTTTACAGGCTGTTGGAACGAGTCCTGCTATTAGAAATCCAGGGTCAGTGACATAAGGGTAGGCAACAGCGGATTTCCCAACATTTTTACCTCATGGCATATCAACTAATTACTAAAATTGCAGCACACCAAAACGTATTTTGCCAAACTGACAAAAAAAAAAAAAAAAGATAGGTTAATTTTGATTCATTCACACTGGATGGCTATGGTGTAAACAATCTAAGGAGAAAGAGGTCAGTGCCCCTGACTACATAGGCTGGTATTGCATTTCTGAAAGTTTTTGCAGCACACCCGTTGAAAATCGCCCACTTAAGCAAAATAAAACTAACAGGTGACTTGCCAGAGACATGGTGCCCACCTGAGCAGCAGAAACTGACAGGCCCCTGACGAGCATCCTGCTTTCTCGCCTCAACATGCTCAGAAGCTTGTTGCCTCATCCCTTATTTGCATCCCGTGTCAGGCACTGGGCAGCACATTGGGGCCACCAGGAAAAAGAGTGCCTCACCTGGAGGATCCACAGCATGGAACCACACACCTTGGCCTCCCTACACCCTGGGAGGGAAATGAGGCCATCTTTGATTAAGGCCATCAGTGTGAACAACTAACATGAAATTCAGAAAAGAATGTATAACCTCAAATACATCAATGAAAGTTCCAAATATTAAATGGTTAAGAAACTCAGTAACAGCCAAAACCGGTTTGGCTCAGTAGATAGAGCATTGGCCTGTGGACTGAAGGGTCCCGGGTTCGATTCCGGTCAAGGGCATGTACCTTGGTTGCGGGTACACCCCTAGTTGGGGGCGTGCAGGAGGCAGCTGATAGATGTCTCTCTCTATCATCAATGTTTCCAACTCTGTCCCTCTCCCTTCCTCTCAATAAAATATATTAAAAAAAAAAAAAAAAGAGTAAGTGAGCCCTGACCAGTTTGGCTCAGTGGATAGAGCATCAGCCTATGGACTGAAGGGTCCCGGGTTCAATTCCGGTCAAGGGCATGTACCTTGGTTGCGGCACATCCCCAGTGAAGGGTGTACAGGAGGCAGCTGATCGATGTCTCTCTCTCTCATCAATGTTTCTGACTCTCTATCCCTCTCCCTTCCTCTCTGTAAAAAAAAATCAACAAAATATATTTAAAAAAAAAGAAAAGAAACTCAGTAACAGAAGAGACTACAAATTTGCCACATAGATTACTAAAATATAACCTTCGCTGGTTTGGCTCAGTAGATAGAGCATCAGCCTGCGAACTGAAGGGTCCCCAGTTTGATTCTGGTCATGGGCACATGCCCCGGTTGCAGGCTCCATCCCCAGGAGATGTGCTAGAGGCAGCCAATCCATGGTTCACTCTCATCACAGATGTTTCTCCCTCTTCTTGCCTCTCTGAAATCAATAAAAATATGTTTTTTAAAAACAAAATATGAATTTCTCAAGTAGAGTCCCACAATGTTTTTTAAATTACCAATTAGCCCAACCAGCATGACTCAGTGGTTGAGCATTGACCTGTGAACCAGGAAGTCACAGTTAAGTTCCCAGTCAGGACACATGCCTGGGTTGCGAGCTCTGATCGATGATTCTCTCTCATCATTAATGTTTCTGTCTTTCCCTCTCCCTTCCTCTCTGAAATAAAAAAATATATATTTTTTAAAAATTACAAATTAGGGGGAGAAGACGATATGGTTACTATCCTATCTTAAGGGGGGGTAATATGCAAATTAACTACCAGCCAATCAGAGCAAGTATGCAAATTAACCCAACCAAGATGGCTATGGCCAGAGAGAGAGAGAGCAGGAGAGGCTTGGGTTGCCCCTGGAGATGGAAGGCAAGCTTTCAGCAAAGCCTGGCCAGTGGATGCCTCCTCTCAAAAGCAACAAAGTTTCAATAGCTGTGGGAGCAGAAGGCTTGGCTCCACTCCAGGCTACTGGAGCTACAAGGTTTCAATTGTAGAAGATAAATAAATCCCAGATACCAGGGCCTCCACTTAGGCCGCTGGGAGGCGGGGCCGGCCTGCAAACCACCACAGACCCCTAGCCCAGGCCACACCATTCAAAGGACAGGATCAGCATTGAGAACATTAAGTTCAACCTGGAAATGACTACCCACAGAAGAGGTAGCCGTTCTTATGACCAGAGGCACAGTAACCTGAAATCTTAGAAATTATAAACATGGCCCTCAGCCACAATAGTGCAGCAGCAGCCAGAAAGCAGCAGAAATCAGCATCCCTTCATTCAGCTCTACTCAAAAGACTAAGGATACACTTGGCTACATTTACTTGGAGCTGTTGTTGCCTGTCTGCGGGCAGTCTTAGCAGTGACAGACAGGGAGCGATGCCAGCCCACTGCCACAACAGGAGATAGAGACCTCTGCACAAAGCTCCCACTTCAGAGGTCATCTGGTGTGTTAGAGGCCACGCTTAGGTATTTTTGCTACCATTTCAAAGCCCAGAACTTGGGTTCTCTAAGTCCCAATGGTTCACCTTATATTTGCAATAGGTACGACGTTTGTGCAAATGATTACGGTTTTGTGGCAGCCAGATCCTCAAGGCAGTTGGTACAGCCATGGGAAGATGGGTGGAAGTCAGAAAGCCTTGCCTACCAGGTAGTGAATAAATGATTGCTAACCACCTACCATCCCCCTGGGATATTCCTGCCCCTGGAAGACTCTTGCCCCTGAGGCACTCCTGTGAACATAGTCAATTGGACACAGACAGCCCTCCAAGGCTGGTGCTTTTCTTCTTTCTAAACAAAGACCACTTCATGAAGAAAATTCAAGTGAACTGAGTGAGACCGATCATCTAGTGAAGAGTCCAAAATCACACCCTGCTACTCGTTTTGCCAATATTGACTCTTCTCTACTCTTGTCCAGCCCTGGACAGCTCCCACTCAACACCTAAAGCATCCTCTTATTTAAATTCAAAAGCCAGCCTCCCCTATTAGCATCCAAGAGACATTTTGGGGGCTTGTACTGTGTGACTTTCCAAAGCCCTGAGCACACTGAGCTTTCTGGTTGAGGCAGTCTCTGTTCTGCCTTTTCTGCCAGCTCCCTTCCCTCAAAAAGACCTGCTAGGAAAGCTCGGGCACTCCCATTATTTAAAGAGCATATATTTAGCAGTGGTTCTCCAATTGTATGTCCAATCCTATGACTCTCTTAAGCACAGCACATTAATAGACAGAGAACTACTTGACTTAGCCATCTGGACATCTGACAGACATCTCAAATAGAACATGACCAAATTAACTGTTGACCTCCCCCCAACAGGTCCCACCTGGTCATTCTCTAGTAAATTCTACCTTGAGCTTCCAAGCTGCATGACTAGAATTATCACCAGCATCACCATCGCTACACCCCTATATACAAAGTGAATTAATCCAGCTTTGTCTAGTGCCCAGCAAACTATCTCAAACACCTTCCCTTTTCACCATCTTCAATGACACCAGCATCACCACCAGCCTCACACACTGCAGGTGCCGGCTGACTCAAGCACACCCTCCCCTCTCAGTGGAGGTGAGCTGATCACTGATAAGCAGATGCATCACCCACAGCACTGGACAAACCAGCTGTCCTGCAAGTGCAGGACTCCAGTGCTCACTGCTACAGTATGCACCTGAATGTCTCTCCCTTTGACTGGGGAGAAGGCAGATGAATTAAACATTAACTATCCTGCTCATGAATGTCTGGGGCAGAAGAAAAACAAGAGTCTAGGACATGGGCCAGGCAAGAAAGGAAAGAAGCTACAAAAATTACAGGCCTAATCAAGAGATGCAAGGAATGACTGAGGAAGTGTACCAGCATGGAGGTGACTAAAAATAGACCACTAAATGCCATCTGTCTCCTAGAGCAGGAAAAGGTCATTCATGAACACTTGATGGGATGTGAATAGTCTGTAATCAACAGTCCAGTAGCAATGCTAATTTCTCAAATAAGCTGGTATAAGGAAAGTAGGTGAAAGGCACACAGGAAAAGGCTTGTACCATCCTTACAACTCCTCTGTAAATCTAAGATATTTCAAAATTAAAAATTAAAAATAAGTCAAAACAAACAAGTACAGCCATGTCAAAGGGACCTGAGTCCTGAGGGTGTGTCTCAGTAGTTGAGTGTCGACATATGAACCAGGATGTGGGCTCAGTCCCATGTAGGACATGCAGGAGGCAGCTGATGTTTCTATCTTTCTCTCCCTCTCCCTTATTCTCTGAAATCAATAAAAATATATATTTGTGTGTTTTTTTAAAAAGAGCCGTAACCGTTTTGGCTCAGTGGATAGAGCGTCCACCTGCGGACTGAAAGGTCCCAGGTTCGATTTGGTCAAGGGCATGTACCTTGGTTGCGGGTACACCCCTAGTTGGGGGCGTGCAGGAGGCAGCTGATAGATGTCTCTCTCTATCATCAATGTTTCCAACTCTGTCCCTCTCCCTTCCTCTCAATAAAAGATCAATAAAATATATTAAAAAAAAAAAAAAGAGTAAGTGAGCCCTAACCAGTTTGGCTCAGTGGATAGAGCATCAGCCTGTGGACTGAAGGGTCCCGGGTTAGATTCCGGTCAAGGGCATGTACCTCGGATGCGGACACATCCCCAGTCGGGGATGTGCACGAGGCAGCTGATAGATGTTTCTCTCTCATCGATGTTTCTAACTCTGCCTCCCTCTCCCCTCCTCCCTGTAAAAAAAAAATATATATATACCAATAAAATGGTTTGTTTTTAAAGAGTGAATGAAAATATCAACTTTCACCCTAGCCAGTGTTGCTTAGTTGTTGGAGCATTGGCCTGAGCATCGAAGGGTCTCAGGTTTGATTTCTGGGTCAAGGGCACATACATAGGTTGCGAGTTCGCTCCTCACTCCTGGTCAGGGCTTATGCGAGAAACTACCAGTATCTCACATCAATGTCTGTCTGTCTGACCCTCCCTCCTTCCATCCTTTCCTCCTTCCTTCCACTCTCTCTGAAATGCAATGGAAAAAAATAACCTCAGTTGAGGATAACAAAAAAGTAAAATCTTTATTCCTAATTGACCAGGAGGTAATAGTTCATGCAAATAATAATTATTCAATTATACAGGCTTGTATACATCCATATGCTTGTAAGTGAAATGAATGACAATGGTGGGCAGGGAGGGAGGAATTAGGAATATTTGCTTTTAGAAGATAATTTGAAGGAAGCTAGTATTCTGTCCATTTACCCTCCATTGGTGCAAACTGACAACCACGTAGAAGTTTAAGCCCATTTCATCAAGCTGTTTCACATCACTGCACTTCACAGATGTTTGTTTGTTTTTAAATATATTTCATTAATTTTTCACAGAGAGGAAGGGAGAGGGATAGAAAGTTAGAAACATCGATGAGAGAGAGAGACATTGACCAGCCGCCTCCTGCACGCCCCCCACTGGGGATGTGCCCACAACCAATGCACGTGCCCCCAACCGGAATCGAACCTGGGACCCCTCAGTCCGCAGGCCGACTATCTATCAACTGAGCCAAACCGGTTTCGGCCAGATATGTTTTTTGTAAGCTAAAAACAAGACCCTCCACCCTAGCTGGTTTGGTTCAGTGGATAGAGCACCGGCCTGCAGACTGAAGGGTCCCAGGTTCAATTCTGGTCAAGGGCAGATGCCTGATTGCTGGCTCGATTCCCAGTGGGGGGCATGAGAGAGGCAGCCAATCAACGATTCTCTCTCATCATTGATGTTTCTCTCCCTCTCCGTTCCTCTCTGAAATCAATAAAAACATATAAAAAAATAAACAGCCGAGACCGGTTTGGCTCAGTGGATAGAGTGTCGGCTTTCGGACTGAAGGGTCCCAGGTTTGATTCTGGTTGGGGGCATGTACCTGCTTTTGGGCACATCTCCACTGTGGGGCGTGCAGGAGGCGGCTGATTGATGTCTCTCTCTCATCGATGTTTCTGACTTTCTGTCTCTCTCTCTTCCTCTCTGTAAAAACTCAATAAAATATATTTTAAAATAAAATAAAATAAATAAACAAATAACATAAATAAATAAAAGCAAGACCCTCCACCAGCAAAAAGATTACACTTCCTTTACTGTGGTGGTCACCTTACTGATACACCTGCTATCTCCAGGGTCTGCCTGTGTAACAACTACTAAGGACAAAAAATATAATCACATAAAATATTCAATTAAAGCCCAAAAGGCAGAAAAAAGGTGTAAGACAAAAACAGCAACACAGAACAAGGGCAACAGGTAATAACAGGAACAAATATGGGAGCAATTAACCCAACTGCGCAATCTTCACTTCCTATGCCAATGATCTGAAGCTTCCTAACCATAGCTCCTGTGCTAGACACACCCCACCAGGATCTCCTCCTATACTCTGCGTGACATCCACGTCACCCCACTCATGCAGCTGACCACATCAGAAACCTAGGCATGCCTAAGATCTGCCCTTCCCCACAACTTCCATAACCAATTACCTGTTAATCAGCAGCTTCCCATGCCCTGGTTTAGACCCTCACATCTGTCAGGCACACCACTGCCAAACAACTCACACACCACATTAGGCAAGTCAGGTATTCAAACCCTCCAACAATTCCCTACAGTTTAGTAGGTTTTACCAATTTCTGGTCTAATTCTTCCTCTACATGCTTATCTCCTTTACCATTTTTTACATTTTAAAAAATTGATTTGTTAATGGGCACACTTAAGACCCACAAAAGCCACATATTACAAATGCTAGTTATTTTTACTGCAACAATGTGGAATTATTAAAATAAACTTCTTTAGTGTACTCCCAAAACTACTACACATGGCACCTTCCAGGGAAAGACTCTTCTGCAGAGAATCAACACCCCACTCCTCCCACATCTTCTTGGGTATAAAAGGATTCCACCACCTGCAGACTCCAGACAAGGCAATGCTCCAATCTTCATCCTGCCTGGAATGCCTCCCCAAGCACCGTGTACCTTTCCTTATGTGGACTCTATCTTACACATGCCTCCATTGTAAGTCATACTCATCACACATGACACTGTAGCTTTTAAAATGTTTTTAGCTCACCGGTGTGGCTCAGTGACTGAGCATCAACCTATGAACCAGAAGGTCACAGTTCAATTCCAGGTCAGGGCACATGCCGGGACTGTGAGCTCGATCTCCAGTAAGGGGCATGCAGGAGGCAGCCAATCAATGATTCTCATTGTTTTTTTCTCTCTCCCTTCCTTTCTGAAATCAATAAAAATATATTTTTTTAAAGGCCCATCTGTGCATCGATGGCCATTTAACTATGTGCGGTACTCGGTGACCTTAACTGTGGTGCACAAAGGGTTTATAGGCCCTAAGTCTTTCAAAGGTTTTCCTCTTTGGAAGGCTTTAGTAAATTAATGACTATTCAGGTTGACCTGTTCTTGCTATCACCATAACCTTTTCACCCCGTTAGTAATTAATTCTCTCAGGACTTCTATGGAAATCATCACTACCTACTGGCCCAGGAGTCAATTCTTTGGTCACTATCTGAAATGTGCTTTTAAAGTCATTCTGTCCAGTCATAAGGACACTACACAACTTGAACCAGTGAAATAATGAACTTAACTGGAGTCATTTAAGTTAGTATTGCTTTTATTTTTTTCAACTTTTGGTAGAGCAGAAAAAGCTGACTTTGGTAAATAAATAACATGTAAAACAAAAATTATGTGACATTAAAGGTGTTAGCTGAACTCTTGTAATCACGCTGTGGTATACAAATATATCAACCAACATGCTATGCACCTCCAGTGTTGCATGTTAAGTGTATTTAAATAGAAAAACAAAGAATGTAAGATGAAGTTATCAAAATAAAAAATACATATATATACACGCAAGAACAAAAAAATGTGCGAGTGGAGACAAGAGATAATTGGGGACTGGAAAGTAGGTACTAGACCAACACAACCAACTACACTGCAGAAGCCCTTGAATGGCTTAGGAAAATTTCAGAAAAAAAAAAATAAAGATCAAAATTTACCCCTTTAAAATGACAAATATTCCCTGGCAGAGGGCATAGTGAATGTTCCTGTCCTGACATGGCTAATACTTGAGCCCTTATTATGTCACCAAGTCGAGTACCAGCCTGAGCACTGAGTGGACACTGCTGTCTGTCTTCCTTTCTCCCTGGAGAAATGGGAACCCTGAAGCCCAGGTGCAGGATATCCAGTCTAGCATTACAGCAGTGGGGAGTAAGGAGCCCAGACAGACCTAGGCGCTCCAATGCAAGCTGCCCTCTCATCACCATAGATAAGCTGTAGAAATTTATGCATCAAAAAATGTAAACATAGCCCTGGCTCACTTAGTTGGGCATCATCTCATGCACTCAAAGGTTGCATGGGTTCCATTCCCAGGTCAGTTAGGGCACATGGGAGTTCAATCCCTGGTAGGGGACATACAGGATGTTTTGCTCACATTCATATTTCTCTCCTCTCCCCCCACCCCATCCCTGTCTCCCTTCGTCTCTCCAAAAATAAACTTTTTAAAATGTACACATCATTTTTTTTAAAAGACTGCCTACCTGCCATCTAGAGATTGCACTAATTCCCATTCTGGCCAATACTGTTAGCCTGAAATTCTCGGGCCTCAGAAACTTTTATTGACCTGGGCCTGATCTGACTGTCCTGCAATTCCTCCTCATTTTCAAGTGCTTCCTGCAAACTGCTTGCAGGTCATGATCCATTTTCCATCTAGCTGTTGGCCTTTCTGAAAAAAATTTTTTAACCAAACCTTACAAAGGCTTTGTTGGGACCAGTGGAAACCAAGCATTAACTGTGTCTACTCATCAGCCTTTGACATGGGGATGTCACATGTTAGGACCAGGAAAAGTGTGTTAAGTCAATATACTGCTTCTACTGACATTACTAAGAGCAACTCAGGGCTCTGAAAGGGCTCTGGTCCAGCACAGAGCAGGCCCACAATCTGCGATGGTGAGTGCTGTGAGCCTGGGCTCAAAGAACACAGCAGCCTGTACAAACACAACCTACCAAGCACAACCTATACGGCAGTCTACCGATTAGTAATGCGCATGGAACTTGTATAAAGGAGGGTTCCTAGGCCCATTTGAAAAAAGACTCTTTCACCCAGTAGCATGTTAGCCTATGCATCTGCATCTGAAATAAGCACCTTGCAGTCACCAGGAAAGCAAACCAGAGCCTCCTGTCCACTACACAAGATGAATTTTCAGTAATTAAGCCCAATTAGCAAAGCAGTGAAATGTGACTGCACACCAGTAACTGCTAGATTCTACAAACCCTAGTCTAGTCTCCCCTCAAGGAGATGACCACAGCCATTCAACGTCCCCACAATGAACACCGACTGGTTTTCCCTTGAGTTCTACTTCAGCCTCAGACTGCTGGGCAGAGAAGTCTGTCCTCACAGCAGAGCTGATCCCACCAAGCAGTAAGCACTTCTCTTCCCAATCTGCTAGTCACCTACCCCTCTAACGCCTAAGGTCCACCGCTGCCCATTCAATACTCGCATTCTTCAAATAGAGGCAGGCAGGCAGGCATCTCTCTTTCTCTCTCTCTCTCTCTCTCTCTCTCTCTCTCTCTCTCTCTCATATGCAAATTGTCCTTGGGGGAGTTCAACTGGGAGAACAAAATTTGATTGCTCGTTAGATGTGCGCTGACCAGTAGGGGGCAGCTCAGAATGAAGGCAGGCCCTGGCTGGCAGCCGGGAACTGGAAGGCCCCTGATCATCCGCCAGGCCTAAGGACTGTACACATGCACAAATTTCCTGCACGGGACCTCTACTCACAATATGACAATGAGTCAGGGTGCACACTTAGTACCCAAGATGCTCCGTCAGGGGAAGGCTAGAGTGCACACACCCACTTCCCTCCTGGTGCCTGCACTGTAGCAGGTATGGACTATCGCATCAACACCTGGGATAGTTGTGACTCCAAGAGCTCTATCAGCTGGCATATCTCCTCTAAGATGAATTAAATTGCTATCACTTACATTTAAATGCTTTATCATTAGAGTTCTTGAAGGTAGAATTCTGTGTAAAATAAGTCTAAGTTACTGAGAAAAAAAAAGTACCTAGATTCCCCAACAAAACCGTCATCACTAACTTCTATTCCTGTGTTATCACTGAAGTACTACTAGAAAAACCCTGTACAGAATCCCTAACCTGTTGGTTACCTTCATGCCTCCCATGTTCTTTTTTTTAATATACCTGAATTGATTTCAGAGAGGAAAGAAGAGGGAGAGAGAGGTAGAAACTACAATGATGAGAGAGGCTGTCTCCTGCATGCCCACACTAATCCCCAAACCTGGACTTGTACCCTGACCAGGAATCGAACCATAACCTCCAGGTTCATGTTGATGCTCAATCACTGAGCCACAATGGACAGTCGGTGGTCATGTCCGTGTCATCCCCTTCGTGTTCTTTAATAAAACACAAATATACAATATGTGCCCAACACAATTGTTACTAATATACCACTCTGGGCAGCCTGGCAGAGTCCCTGAACTCCTCAGACACCTCCACATCCCGAGGCCTTCTGCTATCTAGCTTGGTCATTCACTTAAATAAGGCGTTACTGAACAAAACTGACCGTATCTTTCAACCCTCAAGACCTTTCTCAAATCTATCCTCTAGAATCAGAGAAACCTTACTCTGCTTGCAAAAACACCACCAAGTCCTTACTCCTTTACAACCCGTGAGACTCCACTCTGAAACTGGAGGTGAAGCAGGGGAAGGATCCTTCTTCCAGAAAGACTTTCACTGTTGCCCACCCACAGGTTACACCTTCTAAGTAATGATTCAAAAGGTTGTAATGTCCACTGGACACAGTCCCTATCATTAGTTTAAAAATAGCTAATCAAATACATATTACTGCTATTAACCCAGAAAATAGGCAATTTTAAGTAAAGTATTAAGTATTTAATTCATGTTGTGGCATCTAACTAACTGGTTACACTACTACTGGAATGGAAGCAGGCAAGCAAGTTTAAAAGAAACCGGCAAATCTGGAGCAACTTCCCAGGTGCCCTTCATTTCTGATGACTTCCTAGAACAAGTCCACAGGTGGGAGAAACACAGACCATCCACTTAAATATTTTGTTCTTAACCTAATACCCCCTCTCTTAGAGCTTTCCTAAAACGCACAAGTTTTCCCTTTATGACTCAAGTTAGGCACCGCTGTCACCTATTAGATTCCTTTCATTAAAATAAAATAGAACACAGACCTGGCAACACTGTCTCTAGTACTTGTGAACTTCAAATCGTATGCTGTGTGTATATTTTTTCCCAATTTCCTAAACTCTAGATCCCACTATTAACTACAGAACAGGAAATCAGAATGTAAACATAGCAAGTAGAAGGATCCAATTCAACCAGTACTTTCTGAGCACTCTGGCTGGGACAATGCTACAGGCACCAAGAAACACTACATCAAAGCCTAACCTGAGGAATGCACAGGGTTGCCCAGCACCCGCACACAAACACAAGGCAAACTCTAAATGCCTCTGGGGGAAAGGTAGAGCGAGAATTTTAAAGAGCACAAAATCACATTCTTCCTTGAGGAAATCACTCTTCCAAAGACAACTGACACTTGCACCTGAGCCTGGACAATCTAGGTTTCCACCTAGAGATGAACGGATCCAGTAGTGCAGACATATAACGGAAAATTGCTCAGCCATAATGAAATTGTTGCCATTTGTAAGGACCTAGTAAGTGTGTATTTTGCTAATAAGTGCCCTAGTGGTTTGGTTCAGTGAACTGAGCATTGGACTAAGGGGATCCCAGGTTCAATTCAAGTAAGGGGCACATGCCCAGATTGAAAGCTCGATTTCTGGTGGGGTGTGTGCAGGAGGCGGCCAATCAATGATTCTCTCTCATCATTGATGTTTATCTCTCTCTCTCTCTCTCTCTCTCTCTCTCTCTCTCTCTCTCTCCCCCTTCCTCTCTGAAATCAATTTTTTAAAAAATACTAAAAAGGGTTAAGACCGGTTTGGCTCAGAGGATAGAGCGTTGGCCTGAGGACTGAAAGGTCCCAGGTTCGATTCTGGTCAAGGGCATGTACCTTGGTTGCTGGCACATCCCCGGGGGGGTGGGGAGGGGGGAGTGCTGGAGGCAGCTGATTGATGTTGCTAGTTCTCTGTCCTCCTCCCTTCCTCTCTGTAAAAAAAAAATAAATAAATAAAAATAAAAATTTAAAAATAAATAAATACTGAAGGGGGGGGATAAGTCAGACAAACACCAAAGGATTTCATTTATGTGGAATCTAAAAACCAAAACAAATGAATAAACAAAGCAGAAACAGCCCCATACAGAATGGACCAAAGATTATCAGCACCCTAACAAAGCTGGAGGAGTATTTGACTATACTTAGTTCTACAGCCTCACAGCCATAAGCTTGAGGAACAGTTGCCCTTGTTTTTCATTTACAATGGCAAAAATTTCTTACAAACTTTATATAAGGTAAAAAGATATGAGAAAACCAAGTTATGCCTAGGTAAGATAAAGCTTCTGAAATAAGGTACCAACGGTAAATGACCCGACAGAACCTTCTCTACTTTGACATATACTGTAAACTTTAAAAATGTAACTACTTGTATTTTTCAGAAGTTAACTTCCATTCCTTAAAAAGGTTTTTTAAATTTACTTCTTAGGTAGGCTATGAAAACAAAAGGGGTCAGCTGTGATTTTTTAAGTCCCCCTAAAAATACAAAGTTTATGGGAGGGCTGGCAGGCAAGGAATCAATGGGGGAAAAGAGAACATATGTAATACTTTCAAGAATAAAGATATTTTTAAAAATATAAAGTTTGGAAAAACACTTTATAATCAAAACAAGAAAATCACCAAATTTTTGTTACATGGCTTATGCAGTGTCATTTTTCCAACTAGGCTTTAAAATTGTCTTTCCATTTATAGCTCTGTTCTTATCTTCGCCAACTTGCTCTTATTTAGCCCCTTTTTTTCAAGTTGAAGTTCTCCCAAATTCTATTCAAAGAGAAACTACAGAATTTGTTCAATCTTGTCACTAATCCTCCTATCTTATTTTTTTTTAATATATTTTATTGATTTTTTACAGAGAGGAAGGGAGAGAGATAGAAAATCAGAAACATCGATGAGAGAGAGACATTGATCAGCCGCCTCCTGCACGCCCCACAGTGGAGATGTGCCCAAAAGCAAGGTACATGCCCCCAACCAGAATGGAACCTGGGACCTTTCAGTCCGAAAGCTGACGCTCTATCTACCGAGCCAAACCGGTCTCGGCTAACCCTCCTATCTTAGATCACTAATAAATAAGACTGCAGTTACCTGCCTTGCACCACGAGGTGGTGTCCTGGACAAATTTAAAATCAAACCAATTTTTTAACACACCAGCATCCTAAATTCTAGACTCATTTCCTAGGAAGTGAAAAGGCAAAAAGAAATAAAGGTTTTTTAAAACCCTGTTAAAAAAATCAACGTACAAGGGTTGATCCTGCTCACTTATTGCTCAGCACAACCACGAGAAGTGCTGTGCAATCACCCAAAAGAATTAACCAACATAGCAGCTGACCTTTACCCCCAAGGAAGGAACCAGTCACACTACTAAGGTGACATGGTGAGGATTACAAAGACCTGAAAATAATTAATTTAAAATACTTGCCAAGTTTTAAAGTGGCCTCTGAAGTTGTAACTAACACACACACACACACCACAGACCAAACCTGGTTTTTGAGTTTGCTAGGTAGAAAACTGTTGATACTGGTGACCAGTACAATTGTAGACTTGAAACTATCCAAGAGAAAATATTTTTGGTTCTACCACTTAAAAATGGGATGGCTTAAAACAGGAAAGCTATTGTATGACTCTTAGCTACAGGTATCAGACAAGTTCCCTCACCAGCACCCAGTTCAGAGTATTAATCAACACTCCCCCATCCTGTCCTGCAGCCAGAAATACCTCCCAAATAGTTTTCTAACCCAAAAGAACATTTTGAAGAAAACAATGAATTCTGACATTTTTAAAGACTCTGAATCCCCGCCACTTTCTCAACTTCAGCTCCACACTCAGCCCATTTCTTCCCCTCCCACTGCCTGTCTTCTACACCTCCTCAAATGCATGTTCTGCATAATCCAAAAGAACCCCAGCTCATCAGCTGTAAATAAAGGTGCACTCACCTTTTCAGAGTGCACAGAGCCCTAACCCCACAGCAGCCAAAATCTCACTGGAAACAAGAAAAGTTGGATGAAACTTCCCAGAGAACTTGGGGGTGGGTGAACTAGGTAGACAGGGGAAAACAGCACATAGTTCCTTAAATATTTTTTATCTTCATAATTTTTAAGAATTGTGATCACACCTAAAGAAGAATCACCTAACATCTTTCAAATTATGGGTTTCTTTCCCTTGTGGACTGAGGTCACGTACTAAATCTGACAATTTCAAGGGAGGCCTATGTGGCAGCCTCAGAGAAATTAAAACTTTTTAACAAAAGCAGTTATTGGTGGGTAGTCATGGCCTAGAGGGCAATCTTTTTCCCTAATTTTTCTTTTCAGTATTTCCTTATTGATTTCAGAGGAAAAGGGAGAGAGAGAAACATCAATGATGAGAATCACTGACTGCCTCCATCACCCCGGGTCAAGGGGATCAAGCCCTAAACCGCCCCCACCGGAATCGGATGGTGACTTCCTGGTTCATAGAGGTCGATGCTCAACCACTGAACAACGCCTGCCGGCCTGCCGGGCCCTAATAATCTTCACCTTAACTCAGCCCGTGTCTCTTTTACATCTAAGATTTAAAAAAAAAAAAAAAAAGAGCAGATACCAGTTTGGCTCAGTGGATAGAGCATAGGCCTGTGGCCTGAAGGGTCCCAGGTTCGATTCTGGTCGAGGGCATGTACCTTGGTTGCTGGCACATCACCAGTGGGGGGCGTGCAGGAGGCAGCTGATCGATGTTTCTCTCTCATCGATGTTTCTAACACTATCCCTCTCCCTTCCTCTCTGTAAAAAAAAAAAATTAATATTAAAAAAAAGCTTTAAAAAAAATTGATAAACAAGCTATTGCAATACCTAATTTCCTTTTCTCTGGTCCCCTACAACCAGAGCATAGACCACAAATCCCCTGTTACTAATAACTAGTTAATTGTTGACCGTTAACTATCCCTTACCCACCTAGGTAAAAAGTGTATCATTTTTTATGCAATCCCATGATTTCCCCACTTTGCTTTCTCCCACCTTCCTAATCTATGACCAATGGATTTCAAGTAACCCAATCATATCTTTTGATTTTAATGTATAAAAAATAAGGTGAAACACTGCCATTTCTCATTCTGTTGGTTTTTGCTCCAGCAATTGTCATTAGTTTGGCTCAAGTAAACTCATAAAAATTCTCTACAAGTTTGAACGCTTCTTACGATGACACCCTCTTTTGATCATAAAACTTTTCAATCAGCTGCCTTAAAAGATCCTAGTCACATAATCTCCCTAGGAATCCACAGCTATGCAAATCCACAGAAATGCAAATGTTGAAACTGCAGGTAGCGCGGCGGCCTCCTCGCCCCAGGGCAGCCCCTGGGGGGCGGTGTGACCTTTCCACCCGGCTTCCTTTCGGCGGTAAAGTCAGCGAGCGGGGAAGGAGGACGGCGTGTCTGACCTGCACCAGCATGGGCTCCGAGAACCTTTTCCAAGGCGGCACAGTGTCCCACTTGTACCCGTTGCGTCCTTCCCGTACTTGGGCAAAAATGGTACAAGCTTCAGTTACATAAGCCGCAGTACGGAGAAGTGAAACCGGCGTTGTGATCAGGAGCAAACTTTTCAGAAGCCGGAGAATTCTGGAAGCGTCCCCTCGCCGCGCCCGTCCTCGGTGCGCCGCGGGCACACGCACCCCGTCCCCGCTTTTGGGCCAGAAAAGCGGGAGAAGCCGGCCTCTCCCACCACAGGCCCTCGTCTGCTCCTGGGAGGACGCGGCCGCGCCGGCCGGACGGGGGCGGGGGCCCGGACGACCGCCCGCACGAGTCCCTCCTAACCGCCGGCGCGGGTCGGGACCCCGAGACGGGACGAGAGCAGCCTGGAATCCGAACCGTGACCGGCCTCCGGCCCTCTGGCCCTGGCCCCACACCGGTCCCCGCCGGCCTTCCGCCCCCGGCCCGCCCAGCCTTGATCCTAGCCCCGGCCCCCAGCCGCCGTTCCCAGCGCGGCCTCACCAGCACGCAGAGCCGGCGGCGGCGGCGAGGCGGCGAGGCGGCAGCCCGGTCTCTTCGGCTTCTGAGCGGCGACGCTGGTGACGGCGGCGGCTCCTCGCGCTTTCCTTTCTCCTTTCTCCCAACAACAAACAGGAAGTGCGTCACGCGGCGGCGGCGCGCCGCATCTACTTCCGCCCGGCCTGACGCTGCGCATGCGCCCCGCCCACTCCAGCCTTCCCGAAGGTTCTTGGCGGCTGGGCTGTGCTGTGGCCTTGGAGGGCAGCTTCCGGACGAGTCCCGCCCCCGGGGGGCTGACGGCGGCGCCCGGAAACGCAGGGGACGTGTGCGATGTGGGGCCGGTGGTCTCGGGGTCCTGCCCCTGGACGTTAGGTTGGCGCCACGCGCGTGTCCCGCTGTCTCTGCGTCACCACCGGTCCCACAGGGGACACTTGCGCGCAGCATGCGCAGGGCGGGCCGAGCTACAGGATGAACCTTGACCCTAGGGAGCCGGAGCGGGAATGGAAGCCGTGATCCTGACCCCCGTGGGAGGGGGAGGGGACTGGAAGTTGTCGCCAGGCCCCAGGAAGTCAATACGGTGATCTCAGTGCAGAGGCCGGGTCTGAGTTCGGCTCTGGGACCAGTTGTCTGCTGTCCCCCTTCCTCCCAACCCTCCGCGCGACACAGAGCGCCCTCCGCACCTAACCAGGGCCCTTAGGGAATGAAGGGCTGCTGCGTCCTGCCTCTGCACCCTGAGTGCTGCCCGGCTGGGCCCTGTGCCCTGCTCGAAGCCACCTTCTCAGCTCACCACCTGCGGTCCTCACTCTGAGCGTGCACCCACTGACGAGGACCTTCGGCTCCCAGGTCCGAGTCAGGGACGCTTGCATAGCCTGGGTTCTAGTCTAACCTACTTCAAAACAGAAGGTCGCTCATTATGGTGTCCACTTGAAACTGACACACTGTATGTCAACTGTAATTGGAAAATACCTTTTTTAAAAGGATTGTTTTGTGCATATTTCTCATGTTTCTTGAACCCTTCTTGTAGTATGTCGTTTTAGCAGATGACCACTTAGCACAAGAAATTTTTTTTTTTTAATCAATTCCCTAGATTTGTAAATGCCTGGTCAAAAAGAAGGAATAACAGTATCTGGTTTCAGCATGGACATCTCACAATAAAACGGAAAATAATTTCAGCAGAGACTGGAATTTCATTCAGATATATGCAGCTTGGCACCGTCATATGTCACCATATCTGCCAGCAGGTTGATGGAGTTTTATTTCCCTTCTAGTCTTGACAGTACTATCATGTGACACTTTGCATTTAAATAAGTACCTACAGCAAGTGTGAGCTAATCTTGAAATACAGACAGTATAGACACATGAATTTTATTTTTTTTTAAATATGTTTTATTGATTTTTTTACAGAGAGGAAGGGAGAGGGATAGAAAGTCAGAAACATGGATGAGAGAGAGACATCGATCAGCCACCTCCTGCACGCCCCACACTGGAGATGTGCCCATAACCAAGGTACATGCCCCCAACTGGAATTGAATCTGGGACCTTTCAGTCCGCTCTATCCACTGAGCCAAACCGGTCTCAGCTTGACGCATGAATTTTAAATAGTAAGTGGTAAGCTAGCCACAAGTAACTTCTTCCTCCCTGAAAAAAAAGTTCTTTCTAGATAAGATTAAGGATTTATTCCAAAATTCATTTCTGTGCAGATGGTGCTACTGGAAGCTCTAGCTCAGAGGACCATCACTCCAAGTGGAACAGCAGGACTTGAACAGGAGGGTCCTGGGTGGTGTGCCCAGTGGTTAGAGCATAGCCAGAGCACTGCAGGGTCTCAGGTTGAACCCCCCACCCTGGTCCAGGCGACTGTGGAAGGCAACCAATCTATGTGTCTCATATCCTCTTTCCCATCCTCCCTCCTTACCTCCCTTCCACTCTAAAAAAATCAATGGAAAAAAGTATTTTTGGATGAAGATTAACCAAAAAAATAAAAAGGTGGACAGGTGGTTGGTCCTGTGTGGAGCCCAGCAAGGAAAGCCCAGCATTGACACATCTGAGATCCATGGGAGGCTGGACAGCAGAGAAGCCGGGAGACTGACTGCTTCGTAAAATGCAAATAAACTAGATGGGAAGGTTGATGGTAGGTGCTGGCACAGCCTCTGTAAATAATAGCTCTTCATGTCATGCCCCTTCTCTCCAGCAAAATGTGCAAATGATACGAGTGGGCCTGTAGGCACACAAGCACATACCCTGCCAAGCCCATGCAGGAGTCCAAGAACCTCAGGTTGTTGGAGCGTTTGGAATGGCACTGGTGTTAGACCCGTGGTCACACTGGACCTGGGTTCCTCAACCTGGGTACTTGGATTCTGGCTAGGAAAGAATTCATAGCCAAAACCCAAACTATAAGTGAACATTTATTGGGTAAATCATGTAAGTGGAAAAAGTAATTCCTAAAAGAAATGGCTTAGAAAACAAGTTAGAGAGGTAAAGGAAGAGCCCTTGGAGCTTGGGAGTGAAGAAGCTAATGGTAAAGTGCCGGGACAGGGATGGGGAGGGAAAGGCATGGGCCGCCCCTACCGGGAGAGCACTCTGGATCCTCCATCCTAAGGGCTTGAAGGGTGGAGATTTTAAGGAACATATCAGTAGAATATTCAGCAGTTTTCCAGGTGTATTGTTTCAGGGTTGGGGTCTGTGCCGCGCCAGCACGGCCAAGGGTGGTGAAGGATTAAAGAAGACAGACAAGAGAATACAGCTGGACCTCAGAGGATCTCCCGTGCCTGGATGAGGACACAGAAAGACCCAGACTGCAAGCCAGGCTTTATTTCATAGTCAAAGCAAAACAAGGAAGTGGTCAACATGGCCTTGCTCTACTTGCTCTGCTCACCTCTAACTGCCTCCCTTGAGGTGAAGTTCCTTCTTGAATAACAGCTGTTAATCTTTTTTTTTAATTGATTTTTTACAGAGAGGAAGGGAGAGGGGTAGAGAGTTAGAAACATCAATCAGCTGCCTCCTGCACACCTCCTACTGGGGATGGTGCCCACAACCAAGGTACATGGCCCTTGACCGGAATCAAACTTGGGACCTTTCGGTCCTCAGGCCAACACTCTATCCACTGAGCCAAACCAATTAGGCCAGCTGTCAATCTTTATCAAGATTGTAAATGCAGTGTTAAAGAGAAAAATCACAGGCCCAAAATGGCCTTACTTGCGCTAAAGCCCATGACACCAAACTTAGACCTAATGCCAGACCTCTGTGAGTGCTGTTTCAGCCTCTCCCAGAAACACAATCTTAATTAGGCAGTCTGAAATTTTCTGGCCAACACCCTATGCCTTGCATGATAAAAACTTTGGCCATTCATTTCTCTACAAAATAATGCTTTCTTTTCTTTTGCTCCTTTCTCCCTCTAAAGACTCCATTTTGGACTGAGACAGGGTAATAATCGGCCGGAACAAGTGGAATAGGGAAACTGAGATGATAGTTAAACAGCAGTTTGTATCTGTCTATGTCTGGCCAGTATGGCTCAGCTGGTTGAGCATCATCCCATACTCCAGGATGTGGCTGGTTCCTGGTCAGGGCACAGACCTGAGTTTTGGGCTCAATCCCCAGTAAGGAGAGTGCAAGAGGTAACTCTCTCTCATCAATGTTTCTATCTCACACTCTCCTGTTAGAAATAAGGCAAGCCCCCCAAGTAAGGGGTTCTTATAGAATACAAAACATACTCAGGAGCCAGGCAGCAAGGCAAACATCTTTGCTTATATGTAGAAGGGTGCACACACATGGTCTGGAAGCACTTACACACCAAGCAGGTGGGCCGCTTGGGTTTATAATCCCTTATGCACGTGACTTGTCCTTTGTTCTTGATTGGAGCTCAGGCACACAGTCTTTCTCAATTGGCTAATTCAAAGGGAGGAATTGACCTTTGCTGTTTCAGGGGAGCTGTAAGCCAACAGCGGCCAACATGGTGGCCACCAAGTCACCCAGTCAAAAATGGCGGCCATCTAAACTGTTCTTTGACAGAAAAGATGACTTGTTTATTCTCACACTCCCTTCATCTCTTTGAAATAATTTTTTTAAAAAACCACACACACATTTAAAACACAATAACATCTAGGAAATCCTCTCTTCCCTACACTAGGGAAACTTGGAGTAAATGATTTGCACTTCTCCCAGCCAGAGGGCAAACAGCTTAAATGGTAGATAGATAGAAATCCAATAGACACAATGTTAGGTGAGAGAGGTCTGATTTTAGGCAAAAAAGGGGTGACAGCCCAGCTGGTAGGGTTCAATAGTTAAGCATCAACCTATGAATCAGGTCATAATTCGATTCTAGGTCAGGGCACTTGCCCGAATTTCAGGCTTGATTCCCACTGGGAAGGGTGTGAAGGAGGCAGCTAATTAATGATTCTAAGTGCAGGAGGCAGCTCTCTCTCATCAATGTTTCTATCTCTCCCTCTTCCTCGCTGAGATCAATAAAAATATATTATACTAGTATATGTGAGGAAGGGCTCACCTGTCCAAATGTCAAATGGCAGACTGGGAAACAGAAGCATGATGAACATGAGACTGAAAAACACTCTCGAGAGTAGATGCCCATTGTACAGGATCACACACAGGGCAGGACCACAGCCTATTGATTCAGTCCCTCCTCTGGCTTCTTATTGGCTGAGGACTATTTGGTCACCTGTTCCCTAATAGGTCACCTAGGTCTTGCTGTCTCCCATTGGGACATTTAAAATATTGGGCTGAAGGAATAAGGTGGGAAGGAAAACCTTTGAAAAAGATGTGGGGTGGGGGATGAAGGCAAGATCATTCTGTAGGTAGACATTAACCTTTTGTAAATTTGTAACTGGTGAGTATAAAGTAGAAAATAAGTATAGTTATATATTTGTCCTACAATTATTAAACTTAAAAATATAATTGCTGCTAAAAATAGAGTGCTGTTACACTCGTGGAAAATTGGTGCCACTTTATAAAATGAGATCTTGTGCCATAAATGCAGATGAACTAGATATAAACATTAGTTCACAAATTAATGCTGTCAAAGGAATGAGTAAATTAACCATTGAAATTTCATTCTAAATTATGTGGTGTGGTCAAACACAATCATCCAGAATTTTGTTTTTCTTTGTACAGAGGTTATGTATTCTGGGTGTTTAAATTCCACAGCTGGACACTTTCTATCAATCTTCAATGGACTAAGATTTTTGTTCTCAGTAATCTCTGAAGTTTCTTTAAATTACATACTTAACCCAGCAGAGAAACTGGATTGTTTTTGTATATAGGACTGTGTTCACCTGAAATACTGTCATAGTGCTTGTGGGGAGGGGAAGTAGGTATCTTGTACATGACATTGAGAGTTAACAATGCATGAAATTATTTTATAAACTTTTAGACTATGTATTTGACCTGTAAAATATGTACAGTATTAATGTCAGCCATCTCTTAAAAGTAAGCCTATAAATATTGTTGTATAATTTTCTTTGGTCAGAAACATTTGGACAAAGTAGTGCCACTCGAGTCAGGATTTCTTCAGTGTCATTTAGCAAACAAGCTTTCTTTAGTCTATGCAACTAGCAGAAATTTGATGCAACAGAAGATTTACAGCTGTCACGCTTTAAATTTCATATGAAGGGCTCTTTGCTATTCTTCTAGAACCCAGTCTAGCAAAATTAAAGGGCCCTCAGGATTTATTTCTGTTCAGAGAAAAAGCCTACATTTTCAGGCTCAACAGTTGAATCTACTAGGGATAACAAAAAGTTGTCTACTTATCTCAACCCTCTAAAGGGAGTGTTGGGATTGTCATTTGTGCTTTCTGTGGGGTACTTGAATAAAATTGGATAGCTAAAATTGTCAGTCCCATGTGCCTCCTAATTAAAGTAAGTTTTTCAAGTGACTTGCAGACACAAAGTAGCAACTAGCCTGCATGTTGCTGGGTTTTTGGTTTTTGTTTCAGGTGACATTTTCCAATCAGACAGCTATTCAGTTTTCCGGTGTTGACCACACAGTTGTATAAAGAAGCAAAACTGAAGGGAGGTGATTGTGTATACACTTGAATTGCTTTGCATGGTCTCATTGAGATAATTGGTATAAGAATCTTGACTTTTTTTTATATTTGGAAACATTAATAAAAATGGAAATAAAAATAAATAAATAAAATAAAATATTGGGCTGAGGCCTTTCTAACTGCTCCACCTCCCCTGTTGAGCCTTGTCTCCACATCCCCTTCCCTCCTCCCACATTCTGCTTGCCTGGGGGAATTCAGGAAATTCCATCAGAAGCCCACCATGCTGGAGATGGATCACAGAGGAGAGGGTCAATGGGGGGGGGGAGGGTCGTGGAGGACAGGGAGAAGGCATGTGTAATACTTCCACAATGAATAATAAATAATAAATAAATAAATAATAAATAAATAAAAGCCAGTCATGGCAGGTAGTCAGGTCCTAGGCGGGCATCCTCCCTGACAAAAGTCAATTTTTACCTTGACTGAAATCTGTCTTTGTCTTTTTGCATCTAGGAAAACAGACTTTTGGAATGTCGGGGTAATTTCCTCTCCCCCTGCCTCCACTCTTCAGGATGTAAGCAATGCACTAGAGCAGAGACCACAAATCCCATCATTGTAATTGCTATCCCTTAGTGACTGCTAACTATCCTACACCCACCTATGTAAAAGAAGTATATGTCTAGGAGAAGAGAAGAGGGAGAGGGCAATGGGGAGAAAGGGCATATGTAATATATTCAACAATAAAGATTTATTTAAAAAAAAAAAAAGATGTGGCTGAAACTGGTCTGGCTCAGTGGATAGAGCGTCAGCCTACGGACTGAAAGGTCCCAGGTTTGATTCCGGTCAAGGGCATGTAATACCTTGGTTGCGGGCACATCTCCAGTAGGGGGCGTGCAGAAGGCGGCTGATCGATGTCTCTTTCTCATCGATGTTTCTAACTATCCCTCGCTCTTCCTCTCTGTAAAAAATCAATAAAATATATTTAAAAAAAAAAAGATGTGTATGTCTATTTGTTTTACTTTTTATTTAATCCCAGAGGTTTCTCCACTTTGCCTTCTCCTGCCTCCCTAATCTATCTCCAGTGGAGTTCATGTAACCCCTTATGCCTCTTCCTTTGATTGTAATGGATAAAATAAGGTGCATTTCCTCAGTCCATTGAGGTTTTGCTTCCTGGAAATTGTCATCGGTTTGGCTCAAATAAACTCATAAAAATACTTCCAGGTTTGGACATTTCTTACTTTGACATAAGTGATGAGGTTGTTTGGCAGGTTTCTGTTAGGTGACAGAAGGAGGAACACAGGAGGCAGAGTTGTAAAGGATTACGAGTTTATTTGGTCATCCACACATCAGGTGGCTGAGCCTGGAAAGCTCCAGCCTCCAGTGACAGGAATCATAGGCTTTTAAAGGACTTTTGGCAGGCTTTTTTTCTGGGCGGAGACCTTTTTATGCATGCTGGGAGGGGAGAGAATGGAATGTGGTCACCTCAAGTGAAAGTGATCTCAGCAAAGGGAATGTCCATAGTGAAATGGGCTGCTTGATCAAACCTAACAGTTTCAGGGGCTACCTTTTCCCTCGTGAGGTTTTCTGGAATTTAGAACCACCTTTTCTTCCCGAAGGAGGGAAGACAGGACACAGATGGAGACTTCCTCATGTAACCATCTTTTTTGTGAACACAGATTTCCTCCCAGAAAATGTCTCTACTATGTTCCCAGAGCTTCCTGCATCTGTAGATGCCCAACAATAACTGATGCAAAATACTTCTTAGGCCAAAGACACACCTTGCCACCTCATTTATACTCACAGGAAACTGGGAGCATATTCAGTAGGTTGTTGAAGTTGCTTCAATATAAGAAACATTCAAAACTGGGAAGAATTGTAAGTTTGAGCAAAACTGCCAACAAACACCTGGAAGCAGGATCTCAACAGATTGAGACAACGCTCACAGAATGGCAGTTCTCTATATTACAATCAAAACAGAAACCCGGCCTGCATGGCTCACTGATTGAGCATCTACCTAAGAATCAGGAGCTCCCGACTTAATTCATAGTCAGGGCACATGCCTGGGTTTCAGGTTCAATCCCCAGTGCGAGGCTTGCAGAAGACAGCCAATCAATGACTCTCTCTCATCACTGATGTTTCTATCTCTCTCTCCCTCTCCCTTCCTTTCTGAAATCAATAAAAATATATTCAACATAAATAAATAAAATAAAATATAAAGTCAAGAGTTCACATACTACCAGCTGGCCCTAGGCAGATCCACTCAGAGCCATACATTTTCATTCCTTTTGTGACATCTCAAGTCTTCAGGAATGTTTATCAACCTTTAAACCTAGTGTTATCTGGATGTGTGAGAAGTATAGAGGATCTGCCCTAGCTGGTTTGGCTCAGTGGATAGAGCGTCAGCCTGTGGACTGAAGGGCCCCAGGTTCTATTCTGGTCAAGGGAACATGCCTGGGTTGCGGGTTCAGTTCCCCAGTATGGATTGGGAAGAAGGCAGCCAATCAATGATTCTTTCTCATTGATGTTTCTCTCTCCCTCTCCCTTGCTCTCTGAAATAAATAAAAATATATATTTTTTAAAAAAGGGTAAAGGATCTGGACTTGGGTAGCAGACTGGTGCAGGTGAGGACAGTAAGGCCTGGAAGGGCGACCACCTGGGGTCCTCAGGAGAAGGGCACAGTGATGGGGAGGGATCTGGACTTCTTGCTATCACTTTATTAGAAGACCCAAATTCTTTTATTAGACAACTAAAAAAAAAAAACGGTGACTCTGAAAGCCTTGGAAACATTTCAGGGTTATAAAAACACTAGAGGCCTAGTGCACAAAATTTGTGCACAAGGGTAGGGGGGATGTCCTTCAGCCCAGCCTGCTCCCTCTCCAATCTGAGACCCCTTGAGGGATGTCTGACTGCCCTTTTAGGGCAGTTGGATATCCCTCTCACAATCCAGGACTGCTGGCTCCTAACTGCTCACCTGCCTGCCTTCCTGATTGCCCCTAACCACTTCTGCCTGCCAGCCTAATCACTCCCTAACCACTTCCCTGTCAGCCTGATTGATGCCTAACTGCTCCCCTGCCAGCCTGTCTGCTTCTAACTGCTCTCCCCTATGGGCCTGGTTACCCCTAACTGCCCTCCCCTGCAAGCCTGGTCATCCCTAACTGCCCTCCCCTGAAGGCCTAGGTCCCCCCCCCCAACTGCCCTTCTTTGCAGGCCTGGTCCCTCCCAACTGCCCTCCCCTGCTGGCCATCTTGTGGCCATCTTGTGTCCACATGGGGGCAGGATCTTTTTTTTTAATATTTTATTTTTTATTTTATTTTATTATTTTAAGTTTTCATAGAAACGTGGGTTTATTTCTTTTTAAAAAATATATTTTATTGATTTTTTTACAGAGAGGAAGGGAGAGGGATAGAGAGTCAGAAACATCGATGAGAGAAACATTGATCAGCTGCCTCCTGCACACCTCCCACTGGGGATGTGCCTGCAACCAAGGTATGTGCCCTTGACTGGAATCAAACCTGGGACCTTTCAGTCCACAGGCTGATGCTCTAAACACAGAGCCAAACCGGTTTCGGCGGGGGCAGGATCTTTTGACCATGGCGGGGAGGGCAGCCATCTTGTGTGTTGGCATGATGATCACTCTGCATATTACTCTTTTATTAGATAGGATATTGAGAATCTGCAGCATTAGCTCTGATGGGTAAAGAAAAGGGACAGAGGGAGACTCAGCTCTACCAAGTTGAGGTTTTGGCAGGCAAGTTTGCTCTATAGACATGAGGTCATCAGAGGAAGAGACAGGCTGTTGGGAGGAGAATTAAGATGTGAAGATTGATAAACACAATCCTCATCTAAATGGGAGCAGAGAGGGTCTGCAGGAGGAGCGTCACTTCCTGTCATTTATCATCAGTAACCTCTCACTGGAAGGGTCTACTCTTCATCTCAGACAGGAAGATGCTCTGCTATTCCAGCAGGAAGAAGGAGGATCTTCTCCTTGCTCAGCAACCATTTGACCAATGAGAAACTGTTACAGCTCAACCAATGAAAGCCATGACACTTCCAACTCCCAGTTCCTTTCAATGAACTCTTTGTTTACAAAACAGTCCCTTTCCTCTCTAAAAACACAATCCTTTCCTTTTGTTTTTGGTGGAAGTGGAGTTTTTGGAATATGGGGATGAAAAGAATTTCCTGAGGCCCCCACTGGAGGATGGGGTTTCATGGAAAGCTTTATATATTTTTTAATATATTTTATTGATTTTTTTACGGAGAGGAAGGGAGAGGGATAGACAGAAACATCAATGAGAGAGAGACATCAATCAGCCACCTCCTGCACACCCCCTACTGGGGATGTGCCCGCAACCAAGGTACATGCCCTTGACCGGAATCGAACCCCGGACCCTTGAGTCTGCAGGCCGACACTCTATCCACTGAGCCAAACTGGCCTCGGTGGAAAGCTTTATTAATGATGTTTCCCTCCAAGGTCCCATCTCTGTCTGTCTTGCTATGGAAGAAATCCAATCTTGTCTTCAGCAGGACCAGAATAAAGGCTACTGCCCAGAATTTCTGCCCCATATTATAGTCCAGTCCTAAGCTGGGTCATCTATAGTACTTTCATCATTAAATATTTATAATAATAAAAGTCTAAGCAACCATCGCAACCAAACAGATAACTGAACAGGCTATGTAGGGCGACCAGGCCCACAGCGGGGACAGTTGGCTTGTGTTCCAAGCTAAGTTCATTGCGTGTGGGATCTGCACAACTACGGGCCATGCAGCTGCTTAAAACAATATGGCTGTGGAGGTAAGTACACAGGCGAGGGGGCGGGATGGTCATGGAGCAAGAGAGCAAGAGGGAAAAGGGAGGGGGATTTTAGCTTCCCAAGATTTTGCCTGGTTCTGATGGGGTCCACCCCCTGGCCAATTGATTGTTCCCCAGACAGACAAGCACCTTCCACACTTCACCCGAATTCACCGAGCATGCGCCCATCTCCTCCTTTGTTCGATCCCTTCCAGTGATCTGCAGGGAATGCACTGTTGGTTCCCTTGGAGAGTGAAGCAGTAACTTGCTGCCAGCTGATCATGCTTATAATATCTGGCCTTCCCTTTGCTCTCTTCCTATTGTCAGTATTAATAAATTGGCTAATTATGTTGTAGTGTAACCCTATATCTCACAAAGGATGCCTCAATCAAAATGTCAAATTATGGAGTCATTTATTCAAAAGCCAGTGGTTATGAGGGGGCATAAACACTTCAAACTCACAACCCCAAAATGCTGGCCACATCAGGCTTATATAGTCAGAATATCACAAAGGTATTGCTTACATCTTTGGGTTTGGAATGAGGAACCTGGTTTGCACAAAACAGTTACAGAAGTGAAATTGAACAAGTTAGCTATCCATAAAGATTAATTATAGTTTTGGGTCTTCAGATCACTGAATCAACGGAAACACATTATCTAGAGTCACTGAGGCAATTTAGCATAATTGTGCTGTCTTAGTTTCCAGGTACAGAAGAATGTGCTTTGAAGACCAGTGAGATCACAATCAATGGGATATTCAAATTAACAACAATGGAGTATTCAATTGATTGGGATAGCATACATAAGTTCAGAAAATCAAAATGACTTTTCTATTTTTTTTTAGCAAGCAAATAAGTACAGAAGCCAAAACAGCAGGGTTAAAGTTAAACTGCAGTTTCTACCTGAGATGATTGCTACCATACTTCAATTACAATGGTAACACTTTGTTCTATGGACTAGGTGTGATTTACCATTAAACCACATATCTAGAACTGCAATTCTTTTTATTATTATTATTATTAAACTAGAAATTTATGCATGGGAGGGATTCCCCTCAGCCCAGCCTGCATCCTCTCCAATCCGAGACCCCCCAGGGAATGTCCAACTGCTGGTTTAGATCAGGCCTAAACTGTCAGTCTGATATTCCTCTCACAGTCCAGGACCATTGGCTCCTAACTGCTCACCTTCCTGCCTGCTTGATCACCCTTAGTTGCCCCCTCCCCCCACCGGCCTGGTTGCCCCTTACTGTGCCCCTGTCGGCCTGGTTGCCCCCCAACATTACCCCCCGAGGGCCTGGTTGCCCCACACAGCCTGTTCAGTCATTCATGTAATTGTTACGATTGCTTAGGCTTTTATTATTATAGATATTTCTTGATGAATCATTACAGATGTCCCCCTTTTTTCCCCTATTGATCCCTTCCAGCTTGCACCCATCCCCAGTCTTCACCACCCTGTTGTCTGTGTCCATGGGTTATGCAAATATGCATTCAAATCCTTTGGTTAATCTTTTCCCAGCCTCCCTCCCCCACCTTCCCACTGAGAGCCAACAGTCTGTTCCAAGTCTCCATATCTCTGGATCTATTTTGTTCATCAGCTTATTTTGTTCTTCAGATTCCACATATGAGTGAAATCATGTGATACTTGTCTTTCTCTGATGGCCCAGGTGAACATGCTTATAATGTCTGGTCTCCCATTTGCTCCCTTCCTATTGTCAATATTAATAAACTAGCTACTTATGATGATAATACTTTGTCCTGTGGAATTGGATGTGGTTTGTCACTAGAGCACATATCTAGAACTGCAATTTGTTTTTCTTTTTTTTTTTTCACCTTTTAAAAAATATATCTTTATTGATTTGAGAGAGATAAAAAGGGAGAGAAAGAGAGAGAGAAAGAGAGTGAAACATTGATGTGGAAGAGAACCATACATTGACTCTATCCTGCACACCTTCTCCTGGGAATTGAGCCCACAACACAGGCATGTGCCCTGACCAGGAATCAAACCGGTAATCTTTTGGTGTACATGACTATGCCCAACCAATTGAGACATACCAACAAGAACTGCAACTCTTTATTATTCTTGAATAAACTCATTCACTGGAGAAATAATCTAGCTGTCTGTTTGTGTAAGGTGAACAATGTTGGCCATTGGGAGGAAGAGGTAATCATGAAAAAAAAAAAAACACTAACAAACAGGGGAAGAAATTCAATTTCTAGAGAAGAGAAGTCAAGTGCACGCTTGGGATTTATCTGGTTCTATTTTGCTGTTGTTTCTGGTTGTGACTTCAAAGACACTTCCACATATTTCTCATCAAATAGCAGGCGGACAGAAATGGAATTGGAGATGCCAGAGAGAAAAGTGATCGTCACTGGAGTCACCCTCGGAGGAAGTCTGGAGCTTCGGGACCAAGAGTAAGACAGAGGAACTGACTGCAGAGGAGGGATTTATATATCTCCCTTCAGAGCAGACAGGAGGTGGAAGAGGGTGGGGAATGAGCCGAATGAATGGGATGCTCCTGTCTGCTGGCCAGCCCTCAGCACAGAAGAAGGCAGGAGGCTGGGGAGCATGGTGTTTGGGAGAGTTGTGGGGATGTTTGGGATGGCAGACAAAGCTCATGCCTTAAAGGTCATGCAGTGGAGAAGGCCCCTAATCTTCTCAACAGAAAAAGAAGCCAAGAGGAACGCATTGATCATGGCTCCACATGCTGCCTCCAGACCCCATTCCTCAGGCAGCTGGTCGATGTTTCTAACTATTCCTCCCCTTCCTCTCTGTAAAAAGTCAATAAAATATATTTAAATAAATAAATAAATAAATAAATAAATGCTGGTGTTGCTGCCACAACTTACCCACGCACAAACCTCGGTGTCCCTGTCTGTACAATAGGACCAGTGATGCTACTACATCTCATATGGTCATTGGGAACAATCAGTTCTTTGATCTCCCCAGATAAGAGATGTGAAAGCACATATTCTATGAGAAATGGGCTATTTCACTTATTTCCCAAATATTGAAGATGTTTCTCTAATGAAAACACTGCCTCCCAAGTCTCAGAGAAACATACGTCAATCATAAATCTCAGAGGGTACCAAGATTTCACAGAATTCTACATTTGTAAGTAGTTTAAGTTTTAGATTTCCTGCCTTCAAAACAAATTGCCCAGCTGTAGCCCAGTAGCTCAGTTGGTTCCAATACACCAAGGATGCATGCTTGATCCCTGACCAGGGCACATGCAGGCATCAACCAGTGAATGCATCAATACATAGAACAACACATTTCTTTCTCTCTCTCTCTTTCTCAAATCAACACATAAAATTAAAAACAAATTGCACAGAATTGGTATCAGAACGAGCAGCTTCAGTCTGGTAAGTCAGAAATGTTCACTGTTCCCATCCCACCAACACATGTTCTTACCGCAATGAACTTCGAGGCACATTGCTAAGTGGGGAAAGGCCAGAGTTTGAGTAAAGGGAAAAACAACCATCATTTGTCTTTGTGTATGGAACTCTGACATTCCATCCCAGGGCCTAGAGGGGTGGGGGCTCAACTGGAAGGTGAGAAGGGCAGGAATAAAAATGAGACTTTTCCCTATTAGAGTTATCAACTGTGTGAGTGTTACTGATGGGAACCATTTCCAAATTAATTTTAAAATAAAGCGTGAGAGAGGGGGACCTGTGTGTAACCAGGGAAGGGGCTGCTCCTGAGCCCGCGGCCTGCAGAACACAGGCAGCATTAGTGGGGTGACTGACCACTTCACGGAGGTTCACACGCTGTGAGGGCTTCTTAGCACCGCACGCACCGCTTAGCATGGCTATCAGTGCCACAGAGAGAAACCACAAGCCACCTCTAGAGCCAAAGACCAGTGAGGCTGTGGAGTCCATGCAGGTCCCTGCCTGGTGGCCAGGCGCCCCAGTGGGCGTCGGAGCCATTTCAGTGATGAAAATACCACAGAGGGTTCCTATCCAGCTTACCATATCAGGCCGCTGACAGCCCCCTGCAGCAGCCAAGTAACCTCAACTGGTGCGGAGGGTCCTGTGGGCGGAGCCCTGTCCCCTCTGGGCCGTGTGTCCCCTCTGGGTCCCGTGTCCCCTCTGGGCCCTATGTCCCCTCTGGGTCCTGTGTCCCCTCTGGGCCGTGTGTCCCCTCTGGGCCCTGTGTCCCCTCTGGGTCCTGTGTCCCCTCGGGCCCTGTGTCCCCTCTGAGTCCTGTGTCCCCTCTGGGCCCTGTGTCCCTTCTGGGCCCTGTGTCCCCTCGGGCCCTGTGTCCCTTCTGAGTCCTGTGTTCCTCTGGGTCCTGTGTCCCTCTGAGTCCTGTGTCCCCTCTGAGTCCTGTGTTCCTCTGGGTCCTGTGTCCCCTCTGGGTCCTGTGTCCCTTCTGGGCCCTGTGTCCCCTCTGGGTCCTGTGTCCCTTCTGGGCCCTGTGTCCCCTCTGGGTCTTGTGTCCCCTCTGAGTCCTGTGTTCCTCTGGGTCTTGTGTCCCTCTGGGCCCTGTGTCCCCTCTGAGTCCTGTGTTCCTCTGGGTCCTGTGTCCCCCCTGGGCCCTGTGTCCCTTCTTTGTCCTGTGTCCCCTCTGGGCCCTGTGTCCCTTCTGGGTCCTGTGTCTCCTCGGGCCCTGTGTTCCCTCTGGGCCCCGTGTCCCCTCTGGGCCCTGTGTCCCCTCTGGGCCCCGTGTCCCCTCTGGGCCCTGTGTCCCCTCTGGGTCCTGTGTCCCTTCTGGGTCCTGTGTCCCCTCTGGGCCCTGTGTCCCCTCTGGGTCCTGTGTTCCCTCTGGGCCCCGTGTCCCTTCTGGGCCCAGTGTCCCCTCTGGGCCCTGTGTCCCTTCTGGGTCCTGTGTCCCCTCTGGGCCCTGTGTCCCCTCTGGGCCCCATGTGCCCTCTGGGCCCTGTGTCCCCTCTGGGTCCTGTGTCCCCTCTGGGTCCTCTGTCCCCTCTTTGTCCTGTGTTCCCTCTGGGTCCTGTGTCCCTTCTG